>KZ807316.1:435983-456241 GCA_000696205.2 Oncopeltus fasciatus | reverse complement strand
TATATATATATATATTAAGAAGTATGAAAAATATGGCAGTTTAAAGTTGCGAAATTGGGGCACAGCTGTTTGAATCAGTTTGACACTCTAACTCTAAGTCAGGTGCTGCGGATTTGAGTAATATTTTTTTTCTTTTCTCTGGGTTCACACCCTTGTTAATCATTTATTGAGTAATATCAGCTGTCCAGTGCCAAGGGTGTTTAGAATGGGATGGCTACCTGTTGACATCTGTTGCTATGTAATGGGAAGAGTCCGACGAAAGATACTTTTCATTTTCATTTCATGTTAGTAAAAAACATCTATATATTCATTTGATAGATAAAATTTTAAGACATTCTACACTTGTGTGTCATACAGATGCTGTGCATTATAATACTTAAATAATTTTGTAGGCTTACATTATTGACATTTTTATTAAGAAAATATTTATTATTGCTTAGTTTTCTTCTGTCAGAGAACATAATATTTAAAGACTTTGCTGTACTTCCAATTGAGTAATAACTGCATTACATTTAAGTTAAGGAGTTTTTCTTTTATTACCTATTAATGCTTACTTGCATAATTCCAACCTGGCTTTATTAAATGAAACAGTATTTTTTAAGATATAAAAAGTTGTGTATTTTACAACTTTTCTTATAATACTAAATTTTAGTGTCTATATAGAATACTATTAACTCAAAAATTTGTATTATGCCAGGAGTTAATTTTTATATTGAATAAGGTGTCCTAAAGGCTGATACTATTTTTCTTAAGGTTGTATGCTCTATTTAGGCCATATTTTATGATGGATTTAGTAATATATAAGAGCTGTTCTTTACTTTCAGTTAATACTGACCCATTTTTTTTTCTTATGTGCGCCAATAGACAGGCTTAATAGGTCTAGTTAATTTGTTGTATAATCAACCTATTTATTGGCAATCACAGATAGTATGCATACATAGTGTATAAAAGAAAATACTCTAATTGGTATTTTAGAGGTTTTATTTAATTAAACCAGCTTAGTTTTAATTTCCAGCTTTATTAGTTAATTATTAAGTAGTATAATGTTATATAACATGTTATTACAAAATTACTTAAATTAGTTGTTATATATATTTTTAGATTATGGGAAAAAGAATAAATGAAGATGGAAAAGTTGAAGTTCTTTTGAGGTGGTTCCCGAGTAATGTGTGAGTATTAAAAAATAAATAATTGCTAGGAAGCAATAGAATAAAATATGTATTATTGATGGTTTATTAGTATACCACTGAAATTCATAGTTTCTGCTCATTTTCCTGTTCATCAAATCCAGATGCAATTTGTTTACGCAACATATTAATCTTGATTTTTGAAATATTAAAAAAATTGTTTTAGCTTGTTCTAGATTTATGTTTAGTGTGTGGAAATTTTTAAATCTTGACAGTCTGTTTTCTTGGGGAAGATATTACTAATTATTTTCTACAAATTCTAATCTCACCAATTCAATTTATTTATTTTTTGCTATTGTACAATGAAACAACTTTGAAAATGTCTTCAATTTTTCATTGGAGATGTCCAGCTCCTAATCTCCTTTAATCTTGAAGGTCCTGCGATTTTATATAATCCTTTTATGAGGAATCACCTGTATTCTGATGGATCTCAACAATCCAGGGGGCCTGCCATTCCTTTCCATACCTAGAGTACATCAAAATGATGCTCAGGAAGGAGTGATAACTCAAACTTCTTGTTGGTGAATCAATAATGTGATCTTAGCACAACCTCTTGAAGAGCCTTGGGACTGACTTAAGGTTCTTCTTTTGAAGGTTCAGGAATGTTAAGTGGTTTGAATAATATTCATAAAATAAGATATGCCAGTCTAATGTTGACAACTCATCTGGAGAATTTTTTTTTTTTTTAATTACGTGTAAACCTTTAGTCATTAATGCCAGGGAGATATTTTTAGATGCAGGAAGATACTTTCAAGAAGAAGAATTTCTTAGCAATAGGTCATGGTGAGGTATAATGAATTGTTAATGCGAATAGTTATTATGTCGATGGACATAGTAATTTCTGGAGGAATTTTTATAGAAAATCACTGGTCTTCCCAGATTAGTGGGAGTTAAGAGCAGAACTGGTCACCTTTCTTATAGGAAAACTATCTCTTTGCATAATGTCTAACATGTACATAAGTGTGTGTAAGGCAGATATAGATTTTTGAAGTCTGGCTAGTACACACATGAGGTTGCCACTGGTCCCTTGAGTATTAAAGCTATATAGATGAATGTGTGTGTGTGTGTTGTACATATGTTAGTTTCCTAGCTAACATAAATTATAATATTCTTTGTTTGAGTTTATTTCAGCAAAACGTTAGATATTATTGACTAAAATTAAGTGATTTAGAGAAAGAAACAAAATGCTGTAGATAGATTTCATAATGGTTTATTTTATTTTTAAAAGTTATTTTAATATAAATTTTTCTGCTACATTATTTATTACAAAGATTGATTAAAATTTAATATAATTATTCAACTGGTCTGAAATCATCTCTTTGAGGCACATTGTGGAAGTACTCTGATATATAAAATTTTAGATAGGAATTCTAGGTTTATGTGTATGAAAAAGCTGTGGTTATTATCCTTTCCATGTTTAAAAAATAACTTAATTTTATTTTATTTTATTTTGGCTTGGTGTGCTAAAATGTGGTTCTTTTAAAATTACATTTAAATCTGCATCATAATTCAGAGGAACAGTGATGTAACTGCAAATTGTCTCTTTCAATTATATATAATTTGCTGAGTTATTTAATCTAAGAGTAATTTAATTAAATGGAACTCTGAAATTACTATACTAATTATATGCTCATCAATTTTCAGCAGGAGGAAATGTTTTATGTTTCAATTATATGCTCTATGTAGCCATAAATATTCTACTTTGATAAAAAGGAGTTGTAAAGTATTTTACTTATAATTTTCATAATTATACTTAAGGTAATTCAAAAAAAGAAAGTGAACAACTTTATATTTATATTACAATTATAAAAAGTGTAACTTTAGGTTAAAAATTATTTTGTAAAACCTTCAGTGTGTATATACAAAAAACAAAAAAATTTTTTGTTGTTTTAAAAAAAAGGAAAAGTAGAATAGTAATAAAGAAAACTTAAAATTATAAGATAATCTTTATCTAATATTTCACATTTACAAATCATGTATAATTGACTTATTTTTAGGCTATCAGAGTTTAGAACCTTAGCTGGGCCCATGTTATTTCTGTAGCTGGTGTACTTGAGACTGTGTTTTGTAAGATGAATCACTTACACTCTTCCATGACCCAATTTAAAAAAGATGAAGAAACTTTAAAGTTTACACTTGGAAAAACAAATATTATTTTTTTGTTAATATAAGTACACATAGTAAATGATGAAGCTTTTTGTCTCTAAATAATAATAACACCTTTAATTAATATAAACTATTTTTTTCTATCAAATTCTGCTCCATTGAAATTTAATATTATATCCAATTTTTCAGACTTGAAGATGAATGGGTAGGACCGGCAAATGTGGAACGGGTCAGGCACATCCATATACCATCGCTGCCTGTCCAATCCAAAGACTGCCTCTATGAGTACCTTTTTTCCAATCAGAGGCTGAGGAAGACCTATGGACGAAAACCCAAACCACGCCTTGACACTGCCAGCGATTCTTCTACATGATACAAGTATGGAGCATCAACTAATTTTAAGTATTTAACCACATATTCTCATGGGCCCAGCTTTGTTTTCTAAAGTTGGTTGGACATATACATATATATTTTTAATAGGGTAATGACTTTCATTTATATATTTTGATTCTTTATACAAACAAAATTCCTGGAATGTTAAAATAATTAGTTGAAAAAGTGGGGGGAATGAACTCAAATAATGTTACTAAAATATTTATTGGTAGAGGATTTATTGTCATAATAGACCTAAATAATTTTTGTTATATTTGGAACAAAATATAAATAAAATAACTTTATTTTGGAATATATAACACTTTCATTAATTATATGGTTAGTTATTTTTTAGATAACTCAGTTTAAGAAAGGCTTTATTCTGTTTAACTTGGTACATTTTTCACCATTCAAAATAATTTTGATGTAAGGAATTTGTCTATGCCTTTTCAGAATTACTTAATTACAGAGTACTTAATTAGCCTAATCTTAGATTAGAGTAAATCGTAATTAAGGTTTTACTTATAATCCTATTGTTTATCAAAGGTAATTATATTTTTTATTTACAATAATAAATAAAATAATTCTAAACACAATTTTAAACAAAAGTAAAATTGATAATAGTTTAAAGTAAAATACTTATACTCTATTTTATAACTAACTGTTGAATGAAGAGGAGTAGATTATATTTTTTCTCCCTGAGGTATAACGGCAACTTAAGATAAGCAGAATAGGTCGGTACCATGTACACTTTTATTTGCAATTAGAAAATTTTTGTTGATTTGTTTCTGTTCCAGCTTTGATGGCTTTAGTTTAATTTGATNTCAATCTGATCCAACTTCTCATCATACCTTGATGGACAGGGAATAATCTTACTATTTTCAGTTTCATTAGTGTTACGAAAAATGTGTACATCGCAATTTCGTCAAAGTGTAAATTTCACAATATTCTTGTACATTTATAAAAAAAAAATTATTTAGCATCTATGAATGACTCCTAATCCTTTGCCAGCATTTATATCTTCTTGGTTAGACTTCAAAATAATTTTTTAAATTAAGAGAGTAAAATCAATAACACTTGGCAAAACATGGCATTAAATTCAGTACAAAGTATACTAATATTGAGGATTTCAGATTGATGTTGAGAGCTAATTGACTTATAAAATGTTATTAACTTATATATTAGGCCTCAATTTAAATTCTTTCCTGGCTTTACATTTTGTGAAACTCTCAACAACAGAAGCTGATATCCTCTTCTTAGAAGACTGACTAGTTTTAAGCAATGAGACGCCTGTTCACCACAATTCCCATGTTTTTGCTGATTGTAATTTTATATATTGTACTAAATTGTATTCTATTGTCCTGATATTAAGTAGCATTATAATTTTCTCTCTCTCTTAATTAAAAAAGCAAAGAAAAAATCAACTAAATTTCACTGTATATTTTTCCTTAAAATTTTTTTACATTTGTGGACACAATTAAAAAGGATAATTCATTCAGAAAGTACAAAAGATAATATTCTAGAATTAACTTAGAAACCTTTAATAATACGAATATGGGGTTAATATATATTAAGATTGTCTTGATGTTTTTATTTTATGATGTTACTGATTATTGACATTTTAAATTTGTTACAAAAGTGTTTTCTTTGTTTGTAAATGTTTTAAAACAGTTTTAGCAACAATCCTATAGATTTAGAATATTAAGTTCCTGAGAAATGTCTCATTTGTATAATAGTTTTTATCAATGCTTCATTGATCCATAAAATCATTATTTCTTGTAAATAAGCACATTATATTAAAATAATATTCCGTTTACGATTTGTATGTAGTTGGTAAGTGTAAATATCACTGCCATGTGAAGAAAAAACAACAATTTTTTCTTCTTATTTTATTTAATATATTTATAAATCTTATCTTTTCCCAATTTATGAATTTGAGGGCAACATAAATTTCAGAGTCGTATGAAATGTGTATATATTTATAGAATATACAGTCTGATTTTAGATGGATTATTGATCTCAAAACTTTTGTATTATCCAGTTTAAGGTATTTGTTAAATAGAAAAGTTATGTGGACATTCCATTTTTCTGTGTTCCCCACTACCAATTGTGCCAATGAGAGAGAACATGCGAGACCCAGTTCAGAGCAGTAAATTCAAAGGTGTCTAAGACTGATGCTGAAAATTTGAAGTTCTTGAATTTAATACTCCTTTTTCTCTCATTTCAGTATTCATTAATACATTTTTGAAAATTGATTTATGGTTTAATTGAAATTCATATTGAATTTTTTACCATAGAATACCTACCATTTTTAAAATTAATAAATCAATACATTCATACATTATTTTTTTATCTTCTTTATAATGTAATTATCATTTGCCTATATATTTAAAACCCATAGTTCAAGTCAAGGTTTGCTTATAAAAAAAATTTAGATAATTATTTACTGATAAATTAGTCTCATTAAAATTATTTACAAATAAATGAATAATTTATTTGATCATTTGTTACATTGTCCAAATTAATTTTTTTTTCAAAATAAAAGAGACATTTACCCAGACACACTCATTTATTTATTTATGTACCAAATCTTGAATTGTACTAGCGGGTTTTTTAAAATTTAACCACAATAAAATGGAAACAGCTTGTTGTAAGAAGTATTTATATTATATGTGAACTCAAATTTGGGATGTAATTCTTTAAAAATAGAAAAATTAAGATCCCTTAATTTTTCGATGGGTACTCTTTTTAATATTTTCTATAAAGGAAGTGCTTAAATAGCTCCTCATATTAATGAGGGTCATATTAATAATTCAGTCTGTGATGAAGTATTTGGTCTAATTTGAGGTCAATTATTTGTAAACTATTTTTTAAAAAGTTTAAAATCCCAGATTTGTTTTCCTATTATTGTAAATGTTTAGTACATCTAGCTGTTAAATTTATACTCCCATTCTGCTCTATTTTCTCATTAGGTACTTATATTTTTGTTGTATATTTTCCATGTTTTGTTGATTTTTTTTTTTTTTTGTATTTTGTTTATCTATAAATATTAATTTGGCTTCTTACAACCAGCTACATTTTGTATGTTACACTGCCGTTTTACTTTATAATCATTTACCACCACTTTTGTATGGTGGAAGTATTTGCAGTCGTAAGGAATTTTTAAGGTTTTTGGAAAATAAGTGTTTCGATTTTATGCAGTTCCTGAGCTGTTAGAATATTTGTTAACACCAAAAGCCTTGTATTCTATAGTAGAACAATTTGTAAATATATTGTATTTATGATTAGGATTTGATTGTATATAGCTGGAATAGGAAAGGTATATGATTAGATATATTTAGAAAGCTTGAAAAGTTGTGTCCAAGTTTGAATTGGTTGTAATGAAATTTAATACTTAGTTATTATATTTTCAAGACCTCCTCTTCAAAAGATAGGACACATTTTTAGGATTTATTCTCTATATGATATATTATTATGGTAATTATTGTTTGTCTATGAATAGGAAGGTTTATAAGAGGTTTATTGCAGAAATATTTTCAGAGGGCTGTAAAAGGGCTTTTTTCCCCTAAGGAAGTGGATGTTGTCTGAGATATTGTTTGTATTCAGTTAATGGCCTTGGAAGAACGTTTTATACTAATGGTCTCACAGAAATGTAAGTTGTGTTGCACATAAATTCACTGCCAATTAGAATATATGTGAAAAATAAATCAATTCACATTGAATTATGTCTTGATTGTCTAATACATATTAGACTTTTCTTTAGATGTATAAAGACAATCTAATCTAAAAGCTTTTTGTATTTCCAATCTATTTCCCCCAGTTTACATTAATTTGGTATGTTTATTTAATTTTCCATGTGCCATTTCTGCCTCGTTCTTAGACTTTAAAATTTTTTAAATTCACATTTTAGCCAATTGACTACTATGTAACATTAAAGTTTTTTTAACGTTAAAATCTAATGATCTCTAGTTTTATGTCCATTTAACATACTTTAAATCGCTTTCATATTTATTTGCATTACAATTTGTTATGGGCCAACATTTTGTAAAATTTTGTATGCATTAGTGTAAAAATATATTTTAGAATTTTAGTTATGAGAGCCCCTCCCATTTAAATTAGTGCCTGGAAAACTAATTATCGTTTAAGAAGATAATAAAATATTGAACACTGCCATTCGGTTAATATTGTGTTATTTGCTCATTTTAGATAAACAGTGTGTTTCAATTTTTATTATATTTAATAATTATGTTTTCTTATTTGTTTTTAGTCTTTGTATATGTTAGTCATTGTGTGCTTAAAGACTTAAAAATACAGATTTAAAATTTTAATTTGAGGAGTGATATCTGTAAACATGACATTATTCCCACTCTTGTGTTCTCTTTTGAGTTTTATTTTAATATCGATTTTATTTTACTGGAATTAAAAATAATAAGACTTAGGAAAACTACCTATGAGACTTGATGCCAATTAAAAATAAGTCTTAAAACTTTCTTTTAATCAAGGTTCCACACTTGAGGATAAAGAAAAAAAAAAGAAGGAAGAAATACAAAGAGTTAAAAGAATTATTATCTTAATTAATGAGTGGTCTTTTTATATATTTACTGTAAACTTAAACTTTTTATAAATTTGAACCCGTTTATCATACCTGTGACATTTTCATTTATCATTAATTATGAACAATACAAATTCATTTATTTAAAACGAATATTATGAATACATTCATAGTTAAAAGTGGATTTAATTGGGCTAAGTAGTAGAATAAAATTATTTTTGAATTTAATTTTTCATAAAATTTTGAAAAATATGATTTTTTTAAATTGATTTTAATAGTCTAAATTTTCATTTATGAAAAAATAGTTTATTGTTTTTACTTTTTCTACCAATTTCCTTCAGCTAACTTAATGTTAAAATTTGACCTTTTTTTTTTACACACTTCATCTTGCTACATTTTATAAGAATGCTAAAATAAATAAATTATTAAAAATCTTGAACCTCTGGAAAAGTGCTTATTGTGGACCACTTACTTATTGGACCACTAATATATAGATGAAAAAGTTAAGTTCATAGGAAAATCGAATCTTTTTAAGAACTTGGCATTATAATAATTATTGTGGAAAATATCTTTTAGCTTTAAGTATTTGAATTATTGATTGTATCAAAATGGAAAAAATATAAATATAGCAAGATTTAATTTGAAACTGTGTAAATTTTACCGATGAACGCCTTTTTTTTCTCATATCATATAATAATTGAGAAACTGCTTTCTCACTTTCATCTAGCTACAGTGGAACGAAACATTCTTTTATGGAAAACAATTGCATTTCCCATTCAGAAACATTCATATTAATTTTTACTTCATCAACATTCATTATTTTTATTTTTAAAAATAAATAATTATGGAATCTCATTTTGACAAAATGCTTAACCTCCATTTAAATTTTAACTTATTAAATAATAGGATATTATAAAAGAGAAAAAAAGCACCTAGTCACACAAATACATAATATTTATAATTTCTAAACTGACACATTTTTGTAAAATATTGTGGTGTTTTTTATAATCTTATTTTTTAATAACAATTTAAATGGCTTACATAAACCAAAGCTTCCTTGCAAAGTGAACTAATTGTAGTGCCTTATATTCACTGCATTAAATTCATATACAAATTAAATTAATCTTCAATAATTTTAGAATAAATTGAATTCTAAGTTACCATTTCAAGGCAAACTTTCCAGAAAATAGTATTTCGTTTCATTGGATTGATCCTTCTCTCCCTTCCAAAACTCTTTAATCCTCAGATTTGAGATGTTCACTTTAAAAAAAATCAATCCATTTGTAATCTGTTACGAACATATTATATATACTTATACTGTATGTAGGTAAAAACTTAATGTTTTACAGCAATTACAAGTGTTATAGAGCTTTTGTCTTACAAGTGCTAAAATTTGATGGAATGAAGGGTTTAATTGACTTATGATATATGACCAATAATAAGGACTTTCTACAGGGAACATGACTGACCAAAAATATCGTCAATTCATTATTTATTATAAATGGTTGTCATATTCAAGACTGTTTTATTAAACTTTATTCTTTTTGTAATTTTCTGTGTATTATAGAAAATTAATTAGTTATTTGTCTTTTNTAAATTGCATTTTTTGGATCTATCTTGACTGAACCCCAACAAAAAAAAAAAACATAGTATAAGTTTCAGTTCTATCTCTTTTCTTTTTTTTCTTTTTTTTATTTATTTATTTTTTTTTTCAAAAAGTTTTAATAACTTAGGTATATTGTACTTTTTTTTTCTTTTTGCTACTCTATACATTTACCATTTTAAATTATTTGTGTGTGTATATATATGTATGTATATACATGTGCTTCAAATCAGTATATACAGATGGATGATTTTAGCTAGCTTTGCTAGTTTCTTAACTTCACTTATTCAATCCTCTGAAGTAATTTAGATACTTAAAGACTTGTATTAAACCACTAAACTTTGAATAAAATTCATCCCTTTATTTTTAAAGGTAAGTACACCTGCATCTTTTCATTGATCCCATCAGAGTGTATGCCCACATAAGTATTCGTTTACACATATGTGTAAGTGAAAAAAATACTTATAACTCTAGAAATCAAGACACAATAAACAGAAATAATAACTTTGAGGCACATATTAATTTATTTTTCCTATTATTACTTATTAAAACAAACAGGTTTAGTAACTTCTATTTCATTAGAATTGAATTCATTTATTTCTTCTTGAAAAGCACAATAACTAAAATAACATGACATTATTAAGCAATAATTATGTCCTAATTCTTAAGCTATATTCATTGTTATATTAAGTTTTAAGCTTATTCTTTAGAGTAAGCTGACTTCCAAATATCAACCATACATACAGAGGAGTGAAATCTGTAAAACATGGTCAGAGGAAATGTAAGATGGGTGATGGAAGACCACAAAAAGGCTCCATAATACAGCGATCTTTGATCTTGAAAATTTGTGTGAGATTTTATTTCAAATGTTTCTGTTATCCATATTGTTACATTACAAACTATTAAGAACATCAGTAGCTCTCTGCCAGGTTTTTCTTTTCGCAGTTTCTTTGAATTTGCACACCTTTTAAGCCCATCTATTATAAAAGGTGTTTGTATCATAATTTGGATTACCTAAAAAGAGATTTTTTTAAAATTACTCTAAAGTTTATGATAACTTTCTTAATTTCATGTAATATAAACATCAGTTTTAAAAGTCATGAACTTTTTCATATATTTAGCATGTGTGGTATTACTTTTTTCTCACCAGCAAAATTTTATCTTATGTATTTTTAAAGAAAAAAAAATCAAGAATGGCATTAGTCACATATATTTCCAGAACATTATTCAGGTGGCTAACCAATTGCAGTGTCTACTATCATTTCTTGCCAGAAACCTTTCTAGAGTCTTCAAATATTTCTAGTTATTATTGGTCCCAAGAGCAGAAACAGTAGAACAGTTTTGGGCTCCAAGCAACTGTCCTCAGTTAGTCTTTTCTGGAAACGTAGCAAATAATTCTTTACATCTTGAAAGTTAGAGGACCTCTAGAAATAAGTTTTTGGTTAGGAAGGACAAGAGCTCACTTAGCAGGGTTGAGCATAGTGGAGCTCACGGATCGAGCCCAACCTAGGCAAAACTTTTTATCTTTAAAAATAATAACTTTTGATTGTTTAACAAGCATCTTTAATTATTATTTTTGTTTAAATAATCATTTGCAGTAATGTCACTGAAGAGAGTCTAATAGTTGACAACAAATTGAATAATATACGAATGAGATTCATTACTGGAATGTACAGAAGTTATAATGCATAATTATGATCAGACAAATTTTTACCCAATGAAATTATTTAACCACTGTTTTCTTTTAAAATCCAGGGAGAAAAAAAATCAAGTCTGTAGTTCATATTTTATTAATTGTTTTTTGGCTTCTGCTAGTATAACTATAATTATTAAAATAATTTTTGTTCCTGCTATTCAGCAAGCCTGTCTGTATGTAAATATTATTACTATTTTTGTCTGTATTTTGTGGCTGCAGGTTTGAAAACTAGTATTTCAAAGAAATACCAAACGCTTTTGGTAAGCGAACTTTGAGTATGTTGACTCCCTACGTGAATCCTATGACATGTTGCTTAGCTTTAGCATAAATCAATTACTTAGTTTCCTTTGGACTAATAATCAGAATAAAAGAGATCAATACTTAGATAAATTTTAGAATTATAAAATTCTAGAATTTTTAGCACTAAAAGTACAGTAAGTAAATTAAATTTATTATTTTTATTAGTTTATATGGTAATGTTCAAACAAATTTGTGTATTAAGAAATTTATTTATTAATAGGTCCTCAAAAAAAGTAGGCCTTATTAAAAAGCATAAAAATTAGGCCAAATTTTATTAAGGATCAAAAATTCATAAAAAAGTATGATAACTTGTTCAGTTTATTTTTATACTTTTATTTTATACTTTCTATTCTTTTAAAGGTAAGCTATCTTCTTTTTTCTTGAAAATTTAATTTTTGCTTATTTGAAGTTATGTACAGAATATGCTACAGAATACAACATGTTTATTTAGGTTTTAATTCTTTCAGACTCTTTAGGTTAACTAAATTTTGGTAGGTAATGCCATTTCATTTATATTTATTAGAATACATCCATATTCTTATTTTAACAATATTTTGCCAATGTACGTTCAATACATATCATATAAGCTTTAAAGAAAATGCTTAAGAAAAAAAAAAGACCAATTCATTCAATTTTCTTACATTAAACAAGTTAATTGTCCAGTTACCACTATAATCAAAACTCATTCAATAGAAGATTACTTCATCTCTATGATTTTCATTCATTCTATATGTGATCATTCAATTTTTATTTTTATAGATTTCTTCATAATTTATTAGGTTCATAGATGACTCACATTTTCCTGAGTAGAAATATTTTATTTAAATCTTAGCATATATCAGCCTCATTTAAATATATTGGCAGGCTATGATTATTATTTAACAAAATAATTATATGATGCTTTTCAGTATTACCTTATACTTTTTTATTTATTCAATATCCTACTAAAAAAAAATGTGAAAAAATATGAATGCCACACATAAACTATAAATTATTAATTAATAATAATTTAAATCAATCAAAATTATCTGGCTAAAAAATGAATGAGTTACTTCAAGTTAATAAAAATGGGTCATGTTAGAAGTATAATAGCTAATATCAAGTATTTATTCTTAGTGTTTGTTTTTAATGCATTTTTTGCCATAAATGAAAATGCATGAAATTTTGTTATGAAAATAATGATTTACTGTAAATACTGAATTATTCAGAGCTAAGAATTCACACAGTGATCTGTAGGCATAAATAAAATAAAACAGTAATATCATGGATAGATGTGTTGGATTACACATGAGCAGTCCAGAACTGGAATTTACAATGTAAATATAGACAATATTCAATATAAATCTACAGATTGGTCTGTGAATATCTTAGTTTTATCAATGCAATTTTTTTTAACATTAATGTATTCTCAAAATAGGTATAATGGTCTCCATATTCTTTCAGAAAATTACTTTTTTTTTATGGCCATTGCTAATTAATTGTTCTTCAAATTTTAGGATCTTTTTCAAAAAATGCTTTCTAGGTTTCTGCGATATTATTTCTGACTATTTTCTATGTAAAAAAAATGTACAATTTTTATTTTACTTGTTTTTCTCAGATTGTTGATAATTTTTCTTTTAATTGTTTCTCTCAGATTGTTGATAAAACCTCTGACTAAAAAGTTTTAATAGTAAAGAAAGTAATATAATTACCTTGAATTACTATTAAATTATTAAATCGGTAACTTATTACTTTGTAATAATGTTACAATTATAATACAAAATTAAAGCCAAATATATTAAAAGAATCAGGCTAAAAATATTTTAAATCTTAATATTGAAATGAATTCAATACTATTCTAATTTTGAAATAAATCAATTGATTGGGGTACTTTTAAGTAAATTTGCAATTTCTCAACCCTATTTCACGAAGTGACGTATTCTTAATCCCAAGCCAGTGAACATCTTTTCTTGCATTATTACATGGATAAAAATGTCTCGAATAATTGATTACATTAAAATAAGGCAAATACTCACTTTTATAAGCAACTGCAAACTGAACAAGTTAAATTTGAAATTATTAAAACATGAAAAATTATAAAATAAATGGCACAAAAAGTAAATGAATAGTTTGAAAGTATGAGTTACTGGAAACAAATTGACATGGATTTTCATTTTTTTTTTATACTAACACAGCAACTGTTTTTGAATGTAAGACATTTAGTAAACAGGTTTATGAGTTTATAGTGAGGAGAGGTATCTTCATTACGATACTCTATGCAACACCTGATAGTGGTATGAAGCACCAAAATCAGTCATAAATAAAGAATTAAGACAGGAAAGACAACCTTTTATTCAACTCAGTTGAAGAAATTTCCTGTAACCTCTAAAAAAAGAGATACATACATAGAAAAATAAATTTGTAAAAATTGAATTTTTTTTGTCTACCTTGACTGAACTATAACAGATTCTCAACAGTAAAACTCCCCATTTGAGCTGAAATGTACAATTTTTCAAGTGCTTCTTACCTGCAAAAGTATTGTTGCTAAATTTATATAATTTTTGGAATTCCATGATGGGATAATGCTGAGAATCACTTGCACAAAAAATGCTGGTATACAGGTGAAAAGCAACAATTCATCTAAGCATGGACTTGATCTCATATTTATATCCAATTTTGTAATTTGTTTGTAGGCAGGTATAACTGTTACGGTCATTAACAGAGTAATTGCCAATTCTGTTCCTGAATTTACCATAAGGCCAGCTTCTAAGTAGTCCCTATGAGAACAAATATTATTGCTGATAAATACATTATTTTTAAACGTAATTTTATTTTATCACTTCACTTTATGGATTGTTATAAAATATATGTATTAAGAATATTTTTTTCTTGAATAATAATTGATTCGTTTGAATTGAAATGTTTAGACTTGTTTAGTTTTAGCTCTCAATGTGTTGCTCCTTACTTTAAAAAAATACATTTGTCATTTTTATGCAAATTTGATAATTACCACTCAAGTATACTTTACCTCCAACAAATTAAATTTTTTTCATATGCCATTTTAATTTAATAATTAATTAATTTAAAATTATATGATAATTAAACAAATAAAAAATAGCCATTTTATAAAATTGTCTCAAGAATTCTTGTGAGCCATAATTGTACTAATTATACCAATATCAGACATAATTTATAGCCAAGGAGTGACTGTTTCATTTGATTCTTTTCCATAATTGAATATGAATTTTCTATTAGTAAGTTGGTCTTATTTTCTGATCATGTTAATAGAAATTATTCATATTGAATATCAGTTAAGAGTAACCAAAGATATGTAAGGTTAGTTCATTAGTTAGTCAGCANTAGACTATCATAATGTAGAAGTTAGTAATCTATTTATTTGGTCTCAATTCTTTGTATTTGTGCATATATATTGACTAATTCATCAAATTTATTCCATTACAGTCATGTGCTAATTTTATTAAAGAATTGCTATTAAGACATATTTCACAAAGAAAGAAAACATCTTCTGGCCGAATACATACGTTCACTGTCACGGTCCGTATTCAACTGTCAACAGTTGAATACGGACCGTGACAGTGAACGTATGTATTCGGCCAGAAGATGGACAGTGTCCGAAAGCGCTTGCCAACGGGAGAGGATATACAGAAACCAATGAAGACGGAGAATATAAGGTATGAGAGTTAAAATATATGTACTAAATACAATATTCGAGCTCCATTATGCTAATTGTAAAATAGATTTGTTTTTGATGGGTAAAATTGAATAAGTGGGAGGAGTTTACAGGAAGACCAAATTTGAAATCTTAGCTATTATTGGTTTTATGAAAAAAACAATGGAAGAATAATACAAAATTTAATTTCCTGTCATTTATGTTCTACAATAAACTTGGATGGTTGAGCACATTCCATCACTTTTCCCCTCCAGATTGTTCATATGTTATTGTTGGAGACATATTCATTTTCTTTTTGGCTTCTTAGGTTGTTTTAGTAATTTATTCTCATTTATTTTTGCCTTAATGAAAGATGGGAAAGTGTTTAGTTTAGGCCACTCTTGTGCCAGACTTATTTTGCGTTATCAGGAAATCGAGATATGAGTAGTAAGTTTTATGTGACATGAAAAGTTCAGATGTTAACATTCATTAACTTTATTTTTTATTCTTTAAGCAATGCTTCACTCATTAATTAAAAAGAGGCCACATTGCTGGTTGGTGTCCTATTTTAACCATTGAAAAAAGAGACTATGAAGGAAATTGGACAAGAATACAAATTTTCTTGCCATTGTGCCCTAAAATCATCTAGGGATATCAATCCTAGATGTACCAATAAAGCCTTCAGAAATTTATAAGCCCACAGATTTATTTTTTATTTTTTTAAGGAGGGATATAAAAACATATTAAAAAAGTTCTTTCAGGCTTTTATTTAGTTGCAGTGATTTACCAGACATAAACCAGCCCATGCCCATTTAATATGGAAATGGCATTCTAATAAGTAATCCCATACACCAAATATAACCACTAAATGAAGGAGTGGATAAATGGAGCATTACTTAAAATACAAAAAAAATCCCTTACTCATGGATATAAACTAAGTGAATTCCTCAGCATCAAAGTTAATGAATATTTATATCTAAACTTTTCATGTCACATAAACTCATATTTTGATTCCTTAATAGCACAAATACACAGATAAAAGTCTGATACAGTAGACTTAAACTAATCACATTTCATTTAATATAAAAATGAGAATAAACTACTAAAATGACCCTCTAAGCCAAAAAGAACATGTGCCTGAGGATGAAAGCTGACTAATCTGGAGGGGAGAGGTGGAGGACCATTCAACTTCAGCTATTGAGTGACCTATAGATGACTATGGCGAAACACAAGCCATTAGCATTGAAGGCTAAAGCATTTTTTGAGTTCCTTTAATTGAGCTTTATGAAAAAATAATAAGCATATATGTATTTATTGATGTATTACTTAAATATAAGTGGTAACTGTACTGATTTTTTTATTATAGTAGCATTTTTGTCTCGCTTATATTGAATATTTGTTTGATAATTTTGGTTGACAGTTGTGTGATCTAGCTCTACTTTATTATCTCCATAATTCTTATTTGCATTTTTATTAAAAAATACAATTTATTGTATTTAAAAAAATAAATTTTACAATCCTTATACATATCTTTCAAGAAAAAAAAATTGTATTATTCAATGTGCTATTTTAAACAAAATCAAAACTTTCTTTTCATATAACTTGAATTCAATTCAAGCATTAATTTTTAAACATTTTCTGACAGTGCTTGCATACATTTTATAGATGAAATAAATGTATATGGTGCATGAGGAATAACTCATAAAATTATGAATAATGCTGATATTTTATTTTTTTAAAGTTAATTCTAAATAATTAAAATTGTAAACATTACAAATATTCTAGAAAATTATTAACTTACTAATTAATTCACCAACGAAAAGGATAACATTTTAAGATTCAACACAATTTACTGTAAAAGTCTATAAAATCAAGTTATTTATTAAGGACCTAAGTGTAAGGTTTATATATATGATTAAAAGTTAATATTTTGAGGCAAAACTTTTAAGGTACTATTAAAACATTAAAATTAATTTTTTTTTATAGCATTTTTGGGTGAGTTATTTGACCGATTCCTCATAAAATCATTATTTATGAAAATGAATTATGAAGACAGAAAATATACTTATAAATGTCATGCATAATCATTTTTAAAATTAACCAAACTCTAATAACAATTAATTATAATCTCTGGATCTATATTTTTAAGATATTTCTTTTCAAATTAGAAATAAAAATCTTTGGGATTACACCGTGACTCTTGAATTTTAGGGGAAAAGACATTTTGCAGTCTTACTACTTATTAATATTTAGTCATTTTTTACATTTGGTTTATTTTAATATGATTATTATGTATTACTATTCATAATTTTGTAGCTGAATAAAATAATCTTTATTATATCATATTTGAAGAAATTCATATAAGATAAATCAACTCTTTTAATAAGATATTTATATCAAGTCTTTATTTATAATATGATTTAAATTTATAACAATGTGAAATGTTCTTGCCTGTAGTGCACGCTGCCTACACTTAGGTAAGAATTAAGAAATTTTTTTTTTTTAAATCTTTCTGTAAACAGTTTTACTTACTTGTCATTCATAGCCACGAAGAAAAGAATAATGCTGAGGAATGATCCTACAAGAACAATCAATCCTGCAAACAACCCTTTGTTTGATGAATGGCAGTCGGCGTGAAATACCAGATTTGAGATATCTGACTGACCTGGGCTTGGTGTACATTGTGTATAAGCCCCAATATTTTGCCAAATGATGAACATTACTCCAGCTATAAAATTTAATTAAAATTAACTCATTATGTTTTCTCACTTTGTTATTTAATAAATTAAAATTAAATTTTATTAAAGTCTATTACCAACTAAAATGCTGTATTCTATTGTGAAAGGGTACAAATAAGGTGTGAACATTCCAAAAATTTTTGATAGATGATTTGGACCTTGGCAGGTTTCTGAATTCATAATTTCACTGTCATTACCTAAAAGTAAAGAGGTATTATAATACATTTTTTTTATTATTCAATTATAAAGTATTATTTGACTTAGTTTAGTTATTCCATTTTGTTTCAATTCTAAACTAGGATAAAACTAAATATTTTCATCATTGACTTATTATTTTATCTACTACCACAATATTGATTAGTTAATATAATTATAGTAATAAGTTTAAAAAAAAGATATTTAGACTATCATAATGTAGAAGTTAGTAATCTATTTATTTGGTCTCAATTCTTTGTATTTGTGCATATATATTGACTAATTCATCAAATTTATTCCATTACAGTCATGTGCTAATTTTATTAAAGAATTGCTATTAAGACATATTTCACAAAGAAAGAAAAAACACTGCTTGTTACACATACTTCATATTCATCTAATTTTAATAGGCGACATAAAAATACTTTTTTAGACAATTTGCACCTAATTATTAGTAATAATATAGATGATAAAAATTAAATATGATACTGAAATNATAAATATTTTATATAAATTTCTAGTAATATTTATTGTGTACATTACAATATATGTTATATGTATATGACAGTATAAATCATATTTAATTATTGTTTACAGGAAAAATCTCGGTGCAAACCTATACATTTAAATAAAATTATAGGAACAATTTTGATTTGATATTTGAGGTATAAATGATTAGATGCTATTATAAAAAAAATTCTACATTTCAGCTTTTTTCAGATCTACATCAATGTTTTTAGGGGGAGGGGGTTATGACTTTCATTTTATGGTTCAGTTAGAATTGGTCATTTGTTTTAAAGAAACCAAGTAAAAAAAAGTCATCAATGAGCAATACCTCAGGGTAAATAAAATATTTAAAATATATATATTACTATTAAAACATACAATAAAGAGTTCTTGGTAAAAGTTTAAAAAATCATTATTTGCAGTATATATTTAACAAATTTTGTTATTTCAAACATATGTTCTGTTTATTCCTAAAATAACTAGATAGTGATATATTTAAAGGAGATAATAGATTATAAATAATACAATAATAATAGAATTGATTTTTTACAATTATGGTAGTTCCGATTGATATTATGGCTTAAATGGCTTGATATTAACTAAAGAATCACAGACTGAAATAAGCTATACATACATGACACATAGACAGGTATTTAAAACACATGCCCAGAATTAAAATGTCATTTGTCAGGGAAAAGGGTTTCAATAAAAAATATCTAAATACCACAATTTAGAACTTGACACAGAGTAAAAAAAAAAAGAGTATATATGTTCATGTGTCTTTATATGATTAGAAGCAATATTTTGAAATAATGACTGTTAATATAGTATTTTGGTAGGTCATCTGTTTTTGTTTAGCTTACTATAGGTATCTGGAGACGAAATTTTCAAATGATGGAGCGACACTGGCAGCTCAGTCTTTTTGTGACTCAACGAATCTACTGTTTCTCTCAGGATAGTCCAGATCCAGAAGCAAACATTGGCTCCTATGCAGTGCATTATAGCAAATCTAGCAAGCACCTTATTTTTGTTTATGATAACCTGCATTGCAAAATATTAATTTAAAAAAAATTATTTTCAGTCATCAGAAAAAATGGGATTGAATTGAAATAAATAAATTGTCACTATTTACATTTGAGTATTTAAAAATAAAAAATAATTGAATAAATGAGTAAGTTGGGTACAAGAAATCCAATATGAGTGCTGCAGTATTAGCACAATTGTAGAAAACATATGGATCAGCTATTAAAAAGGTAACTTGATATGAGATCAGAAGTCCACTATGTATAAGATGTCCCAAGCAAAAACCTGAAAATAAGCATCATAATTAATTTTAATAATAATAAAATATTT
>KZ807316.1:421381-434999 GCA_000696205.2 Oncopeltus fasciatus | reverse complement strand
TATAGTTGATATTATTTTTTAATTTAATATATTTTTGGAAATTTCTTAAACATAATTGTTGAGAATTGGTTTTGAGTTTATCTGAATAACTTATGTTATATAATAAATATGAATAAGTCATAGCACTCTCTAAGAATTTGGAATAATCTTCCGCTAAAATAATGATAAATTTAAGATAACTCTCTTCTTCAATATTATAATTAAATAAATGTTTTTGCAAATGGCACATGGAAATTTTTAATATCACCTCTTACTCTATTTGTCTACCATCTAAATGAAAATACTTCTCAAAGTCTGAATGAACTGAAACTCATTTTTTCCCCTCTATTATTTTATCCTATAATTTATTAACTCATTTGGTTCAAAATCCATGTCAATTTAAGATTTATAAAATCAATATATAAGTTTTATAAAACAGAAGTTCAATGATAGCAATAACTTATTGGCTTCTTATAATGAGTAAGTTTTGACAGGTTGATATGTAAATATTTAATAATTTATTCCTTATTATTATACATATGTTCTATCTTTTTCATTTTAATTAAAATTGAATTTTAGTGTCATACCTTCGACACTTACTGTATGCTCTTATGCTGATGCACATAAGCTAAAATAAGAAACTTAACTGATTTCAATTACTTTTTTATAACATTTTATGTTAAGTATCAAAATTAGTACTTTATATTGAAATAAAAAGAAACATTTTATAACATAATAAGCATTCAGAAAACTCTACCAAAACTCATAAATGAAAAAAATACATTTGAAACCTTGAGGCATAATAATAGTAAACTAATTATTGAGAAATTAAATGTTAATTGGCTATAGAAAAATAGTTTACTTTTCTTCCTATAATTTAGACTGTATATACTTAAAAGGGCACTCTCGTTAAATAAATGTATTATATTTAAAAAACAATTTATGTTTAAAGAACTGAAATGAATAGATTTATTTATTTCATAGATCAGGGTTTCATATTTTCAAGCTCATTTAAAGTAATTTGTTAAAGAAAAAAAATAGGATGTGATATAACTGTGGATGTATTTTTGTTATTTATGGTGAACTCACCTGCTGCCCCAAGTTTGAGATAGAAGCTTCCAACATGCCGATTCTGAAGGAAACAGTAATGATGAGGAAGTACAAGCTCTGGTTCGCTCAGAGATGTCCAATTCAAAGACCCTAGACTGATCGTATGCTGCATTGACACAGGCTCTGAACTCGCACCCACTGATAATGTAAACAAATATTTAAAATAAATTTAGTCTACTTAAGTATAATTTTGATTAGCACTATACTCAAGAAGGCTTTATTTAATTGCATAAAACTTATAAATGGGTTTTTGAGCAAAAAATTTTAAAATTTAATTTAAAATTCATGAATAGAGAGATTTTGCCAGGGCTAGGTCTTTAGGTAGAAAATAAACTGATCTTGAAAAAATCAGGAATATTTATTTTTTTGATGCAGTGATAAGAAAATAAATATTTATTATTTTTGAAGAGTGTTTTATTTTCTCTAATAACAGGAGAAAGAGTTCTGGCAAAGTCTCTCAGTTAACTAACTGCAACCAAAACTTGGTGAATAATAGACAAAATCTGTAACAATTTGTCTATTATTTAATGCTTATGATAGAAATGGACAGACCCAAGTTTCTATAAGTGATAGTAAGGTAAATATTGAAATCTACTATTTTCTTTTGTCTTGTTGAAAAAACAAATTCTGATAAAGAATATCTTTATGTAATACTTATGAAAACTTGAGCCCTTTTCATTAAAAAATAAAATGAAATAAAATACTAATATTATTTATAAATTTCAAATATTTTTCTATGTTTAACCCTTTTTTCCTTATCATGATACTTATATTAGAATAGAGCAATCATATATTTTAAAAATAGTTATTTTAAGTATTTTAGGAACAAATGTGGTTTATTTTATTATTGTGTTGTTTAAAAGAAACCTAGCTTAACCACAAAGAAAAAAAATGTATTTATAAAAAATTGAGGGATGGCTGAAAAGGTAAGTTTCAGATTATATTGTTAAAAAAAANAATGCATTGGCTATTACTGCTACTAAGCTTTATTTTATGTAAGTAGAGTAAGAGTATGTAATATTTTATTTATTTATTTATTTTATTGCAAGAAAAATAAGTATAATTTAAGCCTATCTTCAAAGAAATATGGAAAATATGCTGAATGCGAACCATATTATTTAACTGCAATTTTATGAAAATATCATTATGATAATATTATATTAATTGTTATTATTATGAAAATATCAAACATAATATATATTAAACTCATGATTCTTATAATTCTTAAGATAAAAAAAAAGTTTTTTAAAATGTTTCTGAAAAGGCTTACTGCTCCTCTTTATTAAAAAATAAATAAACCAAATTCAGTACTGTAGGTCTTTTACGGAAGCTGTTACAACGAATCATCATTTTAGGTCGATAAATGAATTACCTAAGTTTTTTTTAGTAAAGAATTGGTTGGGCTTTGGTCAGAATTGAACCAAAAATTACAACTTAAAAAAAATGTATTATCTTTCGATATCTTCTTAAATTCTCTAATAATAATCTTCATGGTCAAAAACTCACAATTTTAACTCAGTTTTATTTATTTATTTATAGTTTACACATTTCATCCCTTAATGGGTCATGTATGCCCAAACACTAGACTTAGGACTTTTATTATTAGTGCTACAAAAATGGCTAAACAAATAAAAGCAACACCAACAAAATATAATTTTTACGTCAATATTCTACAAGAATATTAACCAGGATATTTATGAATTTATATGGGATGGTTGAAAACTCTCTCTTTTCAAGATTGAGAAACTTAATGCATCATTACAGTTTCGTTGCGCAAGTTTATATATATATATACGATAAATGCTTCAATTAGAATTAGGTGAAAAGAAGAAGAACCAAAATTGAGATGTGGTTCTCTCTATTACCAGTGTTATGAAAATGATTCATGTAACATAATTTCTGTAGAATATAATTTTCTAATATTTATAATATTAACATTTTTATGAAAAATGCCTATTAAGCTAAGAATTTAATTTCAAGAGTTGAGTGGGTCCTCCTCTTTTACAGAATTATAGAGGACAACTATTTTTTTGGCTTCCTTTTGCAAACTGTTGAATGAATTAATAGTTTATTAAAATCAAATCAGGAAGAAAAAGGGTTTCGAGGTTTTGAGGAGACTGAATTGAATAATTGTCAATATCTGTAGTTATTATTATTATTATAAAATGGATAAAACATTAGTAAAATTGATTTTTAAAAATCAACAACGTTGTTATGCACTACAACATTTCTTTAAAAGAATAACAAAGATATTTGATCATTGAATTTTTTTCAACATTACACAGGTCTTTACTTTACAAAAATCTGGGGCAAACTAAAAAATTGTTATTGGCAGAAAGGGCAGATTACTAGGAATAAAAAAAATATTGATAAAATTGTCAAATCTTAATCATATTGACATAACCAAATAGTCTACAGTTTCAACTTGAAGTTACTACAATTTTATAATAATAAAAAAAAGATAAGACATCCAGAAACTTATGCACAATGTTGATAACTTAGATCTACATTTATATTCTATGTTACATTTAATTTACTTACCATAACGGTTGAAAAAAATTTCCTCACTAATTTTTAATAACTTAGAAAATTGCCTCATGTCAGAATACAGAAATGTAATATAGGCTATCCCAGTAACAACAAGATATATGCTAAAAAGCTAAAAATTATTATATTATTAAAAATGCATTTAGTTGTTCAGCATACAAATGGAATTTTCATAGAAAAATTCTGTGCTCAAAATGTAAAATGTAGTCACTAGTAAAAAAAAAAAAAAAAAATAGCAATAACAGTTTTACACATTTTAAACCTTCATTCATTAATTTTAGAAGCTAAAAACATAAATATTTCTTATTTAGTTTTAAAAAAAAAATGTTGGTAAATTGCAATATGACAAAAATCAGTGAATAACACACTAACAAAATTAGTACATTAGGTAATTTTGAATATGATAAATAGACATTACATTTGGCCATCTGAGCACAAAATTATTGTTCCTTGCATACAAGTACTATTATATTTATATACAATTTTGCTTACTTCAGCAAAAGGAGTGCTTCCAGTCATTATTTCCCCTATATATATGACTACACCAAGAGTTACTACAAATACAGCATATATGCAACTTAATATATTGGTTAGAGATTTTCTGTAAATGAAAAACAAATAAATGGCAATATATATGGCACAACTTAAATTTTTAAAATAAATGAATTAAAAATTGACAAGCAATAAATTATTTTGGTTATTATCTCATTCTGACTCGAATAAGTCATATTGAAAAGACATATTGACAGTATTAATTTTTTTTCATTAATAGCACAATGAAGGTTCTGAATGTTTAAGTATGAGTTTCAGTAAAATTATGAGGGTTGAATGCTTTCCTCCAGTTTTATCCAGAGCTAGCCTCACATTCATTAACTTCCATTATTGTCATTTTGATTATTAAAATGAAATTAGTTATATATTTTTTCATGTTCCCTAATTAAGGAAGATTTTTTCAGTTGGACAAACCTCCTCTTTCAAAGATCTCATGATTAGAAAACTAATGTTGCTCAGTGATTTAAATATTAAAAGAATTGAGGAATTTTTAATTAATAATGTATAATTACTATTTAAAAGAAAGAAAGTGTAAGGCAATAGTGGAACTCGAACTCTCATTTTCCGATCACCAGCCAGACAAGCTGATCTTTGCATTTTGTGGACCCTAATCCTGCTGAGTCAGAAACCTTGAGTTTAAAAGCCCTGGCTAGTGATAAGAAAATGGCTTACACCAGTGAGGGATTTGATAGTGGGATGTAAGCCCACTAGTGTCAGTAAGTTTGGCTAGTGAGCAGAAAACACGGATTCCAGTCCAAACATAGAGCAAAAATGATTCATAAGTTTTTTTTATAATTATTTCTATCACTTTGGTTACCAATGCATATCCTAATTAGACGTTAAGTTTAAAAGGAACTTTATAAATTAGCAAAATTAAAAAAAAAAAAAAAATTTAGGTTGAAATTCTCTCCCTCCTACTGGCTAAGACATCTCCTAATAGCTTGAGTTAAAATTATAAAGTCTGAAATTGCAATGAAATAAAAAAATTTCAAAATATAAGAAAATAATTTAAGAAAATTTTTTAGAATCATTAAATTTATCAATAAAATCCTTGTTTTCAAATTTCACAAAACTTTAAAATTTTTTTTTTTTTTTCATATAATGCTTCACAATTCAACAATGGTGGACATGATAGAAGTTTCTTTCCCTTTTAGATTTTTCAAATGATATAATTATGCTTTTAAAATAAAAATAAGACATTTAGTCAATGTTATTATTATTAATATTCGAGTTTCATGCAATCAGTACCAGTAAAGTATATTTACATAAACATCTCTTTCTTTTCCTGTGGCGTCGATGCAACAGTGTTTTCACACCTGATGACTGTAGTAATAATGGATTCATCGCTCTTTTCAAGTCTTCGATCCAACTGTTGCACTGTATTTATTGTAGTTTGTTTCACTAGATGGTCACTCAACAGCCAGATTTCACGACGTGAAGCAAAGTTTGAAGTATGAGCAGGAGCTAGAATGGAAAAAAGTTTTTTTACAGCTTCTAAATCAGTTTTAGACAGAGTTTGCCAGAATGCCACAGGCAGAGTTTAACCACATTCATGCCAATAAACTAATAAAAAACATTCAGATGTGGCTGAAAATGTGCAGAATTTTGAGATAATCTTAATTCATTATTATATAATAATTCATTAACCAAGAAAGGGTTTCTAAAAGAAAGTTGAAAACACAAGAAGCTATCTATTGATCAAAATTGGAATCTGGCTTTTATGGTTTATGGCCCAAAGCCAGAGTATTAAAATGTCTTCACAAGTAATCCTTGTCTATGCTTTCTATATAAATATTAGATCCTTAAAAGGAAATAAAGTATACATTTCTTATCTGTTTTAATAGTGTGAATCTCATTTAATTCATTTATATTAAAAAACATTGATCAGAAATAGAATTTAAAACATTTTTTTAACCTCTTTTTCAACCATTTAGGGTCATATAGGGAAGGGCTATCTACAAGTTGCCATCCCATTCTAAACATTCATGGCTCTGAGCAACCATTTAATTATATTTCTAGACAAAAGCTTGCCCAGCTCGTGATTTGAACCCACAAGATAAGGTAAACCGAGCGGGAATCATTTGCTATATAGATATACACTGCCGGACAAAATTAAAGGATCACTTCAATATTTTGAAATTACTGAACTGTATAGGGTATTTTTGAAAATATTCTTTTTTCTTTGGAAGTCACACTTTATTATAAGGGTAATAAAAAATAAAAAATTATTTTCTAGAAATATTTAATAGGAAAAAAAATCAAAAAATAAAAATGTCTCAAAATGAAAAATTAAATCTTTGAAATGAAATGAAATAACAAAACTGAATAAAAAGGAAGAATTCGAGGAAAACGATCAATAATTGGTATTCCCCACCTCTAGCTCTGATAATTGCTTTCATTCTCCTGCCCATTCCAGCGACCAGGGCTCTTACATGTTGTTCTGGGATGTTGTTCCACTCTTCCACTAACATTTCCCTTAAATCTGCCAAATTTTGTGGGTCTCGGGCGCAGACACGTCTTCCAAGCATGTCCCATACATGCTCTATTGGGTTCATATCTGGACTTCTGGGTGGCCAAACCATAACATCAATTTCTTCTTGTCTGAAGAAATTTTGCACTGATTGAGCAACGTGAGGTCGGGCATTATTGTGAATAAAAATAAAGTTACCTGCGATATTTCTGGCGAAAGGTATTACATGTGGCTCAAGTACCTCCCTAATGTACCTGTCAGCAGTTATAGAGCCACGGTTCACAAGAACCAACTCTGTACGGTTCACACCATCACTGACCCACCACCAAACGCAACCCTTGGAGAAAAAGTGCATGGAGCATACCTCTCTCCCTGCCTTCGCCATACCGTCTATCTGGAGATCGGAGACAGAATCTTGACTCATCGCTGAATAATACGAGGCTCCAATCTTCCTGAGTCCAGTTTAGGTGCTCCCGAGCAAACCTCAAGCGCTCAACCCGGTGTTCCCTGGAGAGAAGAGGTCTAGTAGCTGAAGGATGGGAGGTCAATCCATAATCGTTGAGTCGTCTTCTCACGGTTCGCTCTGAAATTTGCACATTCCTGAACCTCTGGAGACCACGCAGACTGTTACCAGTTGATCGGTGATCCCGAAGAGCATGCAGTTGCAAAAATCTCTCATCACGGTGGGAAGTTGACCTCGGACGGCCTTGTCCGACTCTTCTTGTATGCCCTTCAGTTCGACGGTGCCTATTAAGCACCCTGGACACTACGGATTGTGACCGCTGGAGCCAGTGCGCAATATGCCTTTGAGAAAACCCTTCCTTACTCAAAGCAACAGCACAAATTGATTCCTCTTTGGTCAATGCTCTTCTGTTGGCCATCACAATGTTCTTACTAAACTCACAAGTAAAAACTAAAGTCTCTTAAATGTTAGAAAATCTTCAATAAGATGAATCTTTGCTAACAACTAACCATTTACTGATACGAAGAAAGAAAAGAAGTGGATTAACTGACCCTTTTCTCCATAAACGGGTGGGAATATAAACAGGTACAGGATTAACTGGATAAGATACAACACAAAGTCCAGTCTAGGGCAATGCTATTTTTATCTCTTATGTAATAATAATATAAATATTTGTAAGTGATCCTTTAATTTTGTCCGGCAGTTTAGATAATCAAATAAACCTGTGACTGATACATAGGCAAAGTCAAAATAGTATCAGCTAGACTTCTGCGACAATATTGGACCAATAAGTTTTTATTATTGGCCATCTTGAGTCCATCAAAGACAATTTCTATGAATCCTGATGTTTCAGATTAATATTCACGGTTAGTGAATTTTTTGACAACCTATTCAGAATAGGTTACCTAGACAATTAAAAATGACTGTAGCCCATAACATCTAGGTAACATTAATGTTTGGAGGTTGATTATCTTGGTACTTTTGGGTTAGGAGGACCAGAAATCTTATCATTTGTTACTGAAAAATAATTCAAATAACAGCAGTTCTTTAGAAGTTCCTCATTTTGGGAAGAATCTTCAAGAGTTTAAGAAGAAATGATAATGCTAATTCTGTCTATCAGATGAACCAGATAACTTGGTTGATTCTCTCCCAATACTGAGTTCCATCCTCTAAAATAATGAAATAATTTGTCTGATAATCAATCAATCTGACTTTGATTAATATTATTGTCTAAATTAAGCATATAAAAATTAGAAAAATTAGAATTGGTAACACATGAGAAATTAATCAAGGTTTTGCCCAGGATGAGAAAAATAAAATACTCCAAAATGAGTGGGTAATTATTTTATTTATTATTGCCAATGTTTTGACTCAACTCGTAAGTCATTATCAGGGCAATAATGATGTATACATCATCTCATGCATAATAATTGACAGCCAACCAACCACTAACCATGTAATTGGTAACGAAATATGTAGACAGCCATTCAAATAAATTGAGATGATAGCAGTTGTACAGGAATGGCGGATTATCATGTTTTCAGGCGAATGTAAACGTCAAAGATTGTTAGGGTTGTTTAGCTGTATTTTACTAAATATTTCAAACTTAACAAGAGACTGCTATTAAAAAAATCAAACTGCTTACAACTTTCTTTTGCTACAAAATGAAATATCATGATGGAATAAATATGAAAAAAGTAGTGCTAATGAAACATTTAATAAAAAATATAAATAAAACAAATGTGAAAAAAGATTACCCATGACCAATGTTATTGACAGTGACAATTATGTTTAAAAGATGGTTTTTAATTGGTCCGCTAATCCACAATTACTCAAAGGAATTATTTCTTTGAATAAAAATGATCTAATTAATAATATAGATAGATAGTTTATACATACTGAATTTTGAAAAATCAGGTGGTCCCAAGTAAAAATTTTCATCTACGTTGACTTCTATAAATTTCTTTGGCTTTACACATAACACCATTGTCCATCATTTTGAGCATTTTCATTTCACAAATAATGCAAATAGAAGTGTTTAAACAGTGACAAATTTATTATGAGATATACTTTTTTATTTCTGACTTTACTATCATAAGCCCCTCTCAAATGCCTCTAAAAAAGAAAAAAAATTTATAATAGTTTTAATTAAGCATTAGAACAATATAATCTAAGATATTGAAAAAGATTTTACATTAAAATTAGTAATATATATTTAAATATTAATTGAAGCCCAACACTAAAAAGAAACAAAAAAATAACTTGCTCATAGTAGAATTACAACAAAACAGGTACCATTTTTTAGTAGAGAAATAATTATAAAAAAAAACAAAAAAAAAAAAAAACTAAGGAGGGTGTAAGCTTAATAAAAAGTTTTGAAGTGGTTCAGACAGATAATTTCTTTACAGAATAAATTTAGAAAAAGGATCTCATACATGATTTAAGAGTAGTTCTATTAATATTTACTTTATCATTTTCAAATTATTGAAATTGATTAGTTAGTAGAATCTGTCAATATGTTTTCAAGACGTAGATGTTCTATCACATAAATTGTCCATGAACAAGCATATTTTTAGTATGGAACTCCAGTACTTACGCAATAAGATGAAGGATATGGAAACAGGAAAATTTGCTTTTGAGAGATCTGAGCATTCTGAGGGAAAAGAATGATAAATAAATGAGCTAATTAAGCTCTACCCCATTCAGTACTATTGAAAACAAGGCTATATGAGCCGCTCACTGAACGAACAGATTAACTCCACTGTTAAATTAAAAAAAAAGCATTTGGCAAAGTTATAACTTTTATATTTATGAAAACTTGCTCAAACATGTAGGTTAACATTATTAGAAACAATTTTGCTCATTCAATAATAAACAATTAATGTCAGTGGCCATTTTGAATAACTCAGTACTTTGATGTAAATATATGAAATAACGCAGCACAAATGCTCTGGCAAGCGCTGAATGATAACTAAAAATTTTTTCAGCGTCACTTATAAGAATAATAAAAACAAAATAGTCAGCCCCAGTGTAATTACTCCAAAATCAACTACTTAGGAAATTAAATTTATAATCATTAAGAAGGTTTAATTTGGTATATTTTTGCTTCTTAACCAGTCTTTCACGGACGATAAATTATTTTAGTGTTTTAAATTCAATTTGTCAGTGTTTTAAAAAAAATCTTATCAGTATTTGTAAAAAAGTAAGGAATCGTGAAAAATAAATAAATATAAAAATATATATTTATGAAAAGTGTGGATAAGTTCAAAAGTAGAATTATATATTTTCATCTGTCTAAATTTTGTAAAAATCAATGATATTTTACATATGGGCTTCTTTTAACCCCTTTTTAAAGGGTAAACAAATTTTAGAAAGAAGAAAAGAAAAAAATAACAGAAAAATATGTTATATTCCGTTTTTTTTGTTTTGTTTTTTTGAGCGGGACAAGCTTTGCGAGTCAATATATATCAAAAGTTAAGAAATTATATAGGTTCAGTAAGAGATGTAGTCTTCCTGTTTTTTAAAAACTTTATTGCAACTGGTTTTGCAGCTAACACTGAATCTTCAGGCCATAACATTAACAACAATTTATAGATAATATGAGATACAACAATAATATCAGTAGCAAATATCCTAATAAATTAATTTATGTGAATAACATTGAGTAAAACAAAAAATAATTTAATATAAACCAATAAACATAAAATCTATAACATTTTTAAAAACTGGAGGGAGCGTAGTCAATAACTTGCCACAGCCTACTTCAGAATATTTAAATTCTATTCTGGAAATTCACCATATGGCGAATGCGGTCACGAACTGAGGGTACTGGCGGTCTTATGCCGGAGGGTCGGAGTCCACTCTTCCCCGTGTCCTAGCCCTTTCATCCTCCACCTCTTCAGTAGATACCAGGTTTACCAACGGTGTCACCTCATCCACTGTGCCTTGTAGGTCTCTCCTAATCTTGCACATAACCTTCTCCAAGAAGTCCTATCTAGGCTCCTTCTATACCTCGCGGAGAAGTCACACTTGTGCATCTTCAAATTCGTGACCGGATATGGTTCTTAAACATTGATGGGTACGAATATGTTAGTGGATATCCTTTACTCTGGTCCTCAAGCGACGCACAGTTTGATCTGTGTATACAGCTTAGCAGGTAGATTCCGACGAATACATACAGCATTTTTCTTATTTTTATATAGAGTATCTTGAAAGACATGATTTGAGGCTTCCGGCAGGTTTGTACGCTCGTGTCGCTAGCTTTCCTATTTTAATCGTTTTAATTTCTCCCCTTTCCGTCTCTCTTTCTTGATAAAGTGACTCCATCAGCCTTCTTTGTTCTTTCTTCTTGATTATAGTATTATCCACATGACACCGCTCTTAGCCAATACTTTCAGCCAGCTGGCAAATAATAAATTTTTCTTTATTGTAATCCTCAGGTAACAGAGGAACTTTCCTATGTCTATCTAAGCCAGAGTAAGCTACTCTCAGCTTCTGAGGATTGAAGCTTAGGATGAGCAGAGTCGACTGGAATAAATATATCTGTAGCCGTCGGTTTTCTAAATATATCGAATTATATATATATATATATATATATATATATATATATATATATATATATATATATATATATATATATATATATATATATATATATATATATATATATATATATATATATATATATATATATATATATATATATATATATATNCTATATATATATAAATCTTTTCTCCCCCGACTTCGGTAGTATGCAGTCTATTCATTTCGGACTCAAATTGCCTCAATTCTTCCATTGTTCTGGTCCATGTACAGAGCATATCGTCCCGACATCTACACATTACAAAACTTCTCCCAGAACATCTCCCAAGACCTTATTTTTTCTTCCAAATCCCACATAAACAATTCGGCACTTAATTGAGATAATGAGGAAACAGTTATTGACTATGGCTAATGAATGAAAAGTTATTGACTAGGCTTCCTCCAGTTTTTCAAAACTGTTATTGGTTTTATATTTATTAGTTTATGTTCAATTTTTTGTTGTCTTTAATACATAATATAATACATGTTATATTCATTTATTATGATGTTTGCTTATTTATTGTTGTATATCATATTATTTATAAATGTTATAGCCTGAAGATGCAGTGATAGCTGCGAAACCGGTTGCTATAAAATTAAAAAAAAAGTAGGATGACTACATCTCTTACTGGACCTCTCAAGTTCTTAACCTGCAATACCATCCCTACAACAAATTAAGAACTCCTGTTAACCTCTTTTCTTATTAAAGAGTTAAATGGGTACAAAAAGGCGTATTAAAGTTAAAGGAATACAAAAAAGATACCCCACGAATAACAATAAAGAGCCAAGATCATATTATTTGACACACATGATATTCCCGTTTGTAAGATATATTTTACGGACAATTTTCAGGTTAGTGTGACGGAAACGTTGGCAGATAATTTAAAAAAGTACATATTTAAAAAAAAATATTTGTATTTTTTTGGATCTTCCTTGACCGAACTCCAACAAAGAAACATCTAATAATAATATCTACGGTCAAAATAACTCTCCACTTGGAAGAAAGATATATCTTTGGTTGTTCAGAGTTGTGCTGAAGCAATGAAATAGATGACTCAAATGCCATAAAATTTTTGAAGCCATTTCCAGCCTACACTAATCACTAAACCAGTGCTAATAATCCAAGACAGCAAGGCATAAATCTAGAATTAAATATGAAACAAATGTATGAACTGAATTCCATACAAAGTAAAAAGGAAAATGAAGTACTAGTTACATAAAAAGGAGAAGGTAATCTCTAATAAATTTAATTTATATTTTAAACTATCTCAGGATACATGTGAAACTTCTGACTCTTTACAAATAAAAATTTAATCTTCTGATGATTGAAAATAAAGATGGCAAAAATTGAAAAAGAAAATCACATAGATGAGGCAACACAGAATTTTTTTCCCGACTCAGACAAAGCAAAGCCTTTCATAACCTTACCACACTTATAGTTTATTATAAGCGAAATTTATATTTTTATAATGAGTCTGTTAAAATTCATTCCTCCAGAATAATGACTATTAAAACTTGAGAACATATTGATACAGATGATTAAGAAGACATAATTTATATTGTTAAAGAACTGATCCCCAATATTAATTTTTGAGTAAATCTGTAATGAAGAATATGCCCAAACAAACAAAACATTTAACACAAATTAAATTTATTACTCTCTTTACATGTCAAATCGTTCAACTCCACTAGTAAAATATCTGATGATAAATGTTAGATCATATATAATTTCTTAAAGATAATTTGAGATTAAAATCTACATCTGCATATAACTTTTTAAAAAGAGTTTTTAAAACTTTTTCGACGTCATATTCTCATCCTCAGTGCTCTGAGATGGTTGATTTCAGTCCAGTCCCTGTGTGTGTATAATATATGCACATAAACTCACACACTCATATATATATATATATATA
>KZ807316.1:402700-414440 GCA_000696205.2 Oncopeltus fasciatus | reverse complement strand
AAATAATTATTGCTCTCATAAACATATCTATTATTTATTAATAAATCAATTGCTTGACTAAAGAAAAAAAACTTTTTAAACATTAGATAAAATAAATAGTCTTATTTTTACATTATAAAAAATTTTCCTCTAAAACTTATTACTTTTTAATATACTTAAAAATTTCCTATTTTAATTTTAGATAGGTACTAGAATTGACAACAGCTATTAAGACTATTGACAATAGCTATTAAGCTATATTTAACCTTCAACAATACCTTGAGCAAAAGCACACTCGATAAAGCGAAAAAAATTTGGATTTTTCTACATGAACTCAAGGATTTCTATTCTGCCACCTGCAAATTTTTAGCAGATTTCCCGTGGGGATATCAAGCTATTCAGGTTGATACCATGACGCGACTCATGAAAACAAAATTTAATGCTCTGCGATTGATCAGAATTTATGGGCCCATAAACTTTAGTGAAATCAGTTGAGGATGAATCGTCNATATTTATTTATATACACGTATAATAAATAGAGAGAAAATAAATTTGATGCAATAACCTTGCTATTGCCGATTTACTCGATCTGAATGATTTAATTATTCAAAATAATGATAGAGCAAGAATTTTCGAAGCCTATTTCTTTTCAAAGCCCCCAGTTTGTTTTACATAACATCCTATCTAAATATTGGTGAACAAATTTGATTGCGCGTTAAGATAAATTTGGCTGACAACCTTGGCTGAGTGAATATAAATTCAACAAATGCTATTTCTTGGTTTTCATCTATTTTGGCAGGTCATCAACTTCTCGAAAATTTTTATTCAGGAAAACTCTTGCTTCTAATTGTCCTAAATTTGAATAATTACTGACCGTTATATGACGAAGTTCACTATTTCTGAAGAAATGTGTTCTAAGGATCTTTCGAAAGGATATTTTAATTTTTGAATTTCCCTATCTTAAATAATATTTTTTTAAATTATTGACATTTATTTAATACTCAGCTTGAATTTTACAAACAGGGTTTTGTTACTTTAAAAAAAAATTGACAAAAATTATTCGATCTTTGGCTAGTTAAAGAAGTAAAATAACAATACAATTTCTTGGCTTATCGCATTATTGTGATTTTTTAAAATAAGTTTGTGTTCTTTAAGTTAAACTATATGTTGTTTTATCTATTATATCATTCAGCTTCAGTTTAATTGCCAAAAATATGTTGAGTAGTAAGCATTAATTGCTTAATAAGTATTGGAACAATTAAAGAAGAAAAAAAAGGATATCTTAATTATACTCTGAATTATAGTTTAATTGATAATAATTTCAAAGATACGATACTTAAATTCAGTTATGTTTCATAAACCATAACTGATTCTTCCATAAAAATTCACCATTATTTATGGACTGTGGAAATTAAGAAGATTTCATATTTTATATTAAATATGAGCTTAAATAAGAACGTACAAATAAGAACGTTTCATTCATTATCTAAAACTAATATTATAGTTATTTTAATTTAATTTAAGAATGTAGTTAAATAGAAAATATTTATCTATTTTCCAGCTATTGACCATTAAGAGTTTACATATAGTATTTAAGGTTTTTTTTAATCATTGCATATTACGGAGTAAAGTATGGAGACATTTAGAGAGAGCTGAGCTTAGCGAAAGAAAAAAAACATTTTTTTGTCTATGCTATTGATTAGCCAGATGTTGTATTTGTGACATTTCCTGTTACGATATGAATTACAGTAAAGTTAAAGTAGGAAAGGTGTTATTTAAAAGAAAGCCATCAGACTATTTCTTTAGAAATAGATAATTTATATTATAAATAACTACAATTGAAAATAATTGTATTATTCATAATTTAATTTATGTAAAACATTATTTGAAAATTACTATTTTAATCATAATGCATGATAATGTTAAGTAAAGTTCACACAAAAGTTTTTTCCTAATACATCAAATATGTAAAGAATTATTGGGTTAATCAAATCAATTAATGAATAATAATAGTTACTATACTATTAGTATTAATAATTATACAATTATTATTTGACTGTATTAACTGTACTATTATTATTTATAACTATACTATTATAATTACTAACATCGATGGATTTTGAACAATGCATTTAGCTATAGACCGTTAAGGTCACATATAACTTGTACAACTAGAGCAGTAATCTGCTCTATAGATCTCCTCAGTTGACTTTAATAGCGCGAAAAACATCTTTAACTGGAGCTCGAGCAAAGTGAATCCCGTTGGGAGTTAAATAAATAAAAGCAATGATGTTCTGGTTTAGCTACTCAGAGAGATATATTCCTAAAATGTCTTGCCATTATGGAAATCCTGTATGGAGGTCTGTTCCGAATTGATTTTTCAAGTGCCGGATCATCAGTTCACAACCACATACAGAGTAAAGCAACGTATATTTATGTGGTGTTTCGAGATCCACTTCATACCAAAAGGAAAAGCAGAGTGCATAGCTTTGAAAACATAAGAAGCTTTCAGTGGGTTCCAGTTTTTGCCCGGTATTAACTGCCAGGTTAGTCTCAATGTATTTATAAAAGAGTAGAATAGGGATGCTCCGTGATGTGAGTTCATGGTGGGTAAAATACATATTCATGAAAAATCTCTGGGGTTAGTGTTAAGTCCCTTTCAAAAATACTACTGATCCGTAGTTCATTCGCTTCCGAATAATTTCCTTCCTTTATTCAACAAATATTTGCGACCAGCAAAAGTCAATTCTAGAGGCAGGGTGTACGCTGGAACTGACATTTAACAAAAGTTGTAAACTACATTTATGTAGGAGAGATTGCACAAATATTTCTTCTTCATTTTCATTTTTTCCTACTCTTATCTAGTTATCTTGTACACTGTACAAAAACAATAAAAAAGAAGGCTGAGCGCCGGTTAAAAGAATATATACGACTCTGATTAATATTTATTTATACTTAAAATATAACAATTTTAAATAAAATGCGAAACAAAACTTCCATGTATTTTTCCAATGTTATATTTTGAGGAAACCAATTATAAAATAATTTAAAAGTAAAACAAGGTGAAAAAAAAAGGAACGAAAAAAAAATTATTTGAGATTGAATTTAAAGAAATAAAGAAACTTAATAAAAATCCACCTTTTTCTAAAAGCCCTGCAGAAATTCACATTTGATAACTTACAGTGAAAATGTCAAACCTGATAAACACTCTCTTGCATAAAAAAAAGCTCTTCTTTTTACCAAAACACAAAAAAATAGGCTGAAAACTTCTTGCTTTGTAGTTTTGTCAGAGAGTAGGTGTAAAAAATTTCATCTCATCAGCAAAATAATATCCTACTCTCTAAATAAAAGTATTTTCTATATGGAAGGAATATGTTATGCCTCTTGTGGCAAAGTCAAGCCTTCTTAAGGTTTAAGTAATTTTTTTTATATGCCTTAAATAATAAAAATAGTTTTGTTTTTTTTAACTCCCATTGATATTCATAACTTGGCAAAAATGGAGCCAACTTTAGTTAGTTTTATGATGATTAATTTTTTAAAGCAAAGAACCAGTTTAAATTTTTACAACGCACTAAAGTTAAACGTACTTGTATTATGCTAAGAAATATATTTTAAAATGTAAAAGATGGGAAAAGATTTAAAAAAAACTGAAGATTATGATTTTTGAACCGTTATTTATCTGCCAAAGTTTGTGTTTCATATTTAAAACTATTTCTTGGAGATAAAATCACACCAGTGATACTATTTGTCAGAAACACCAAACTGTGAATATGCTGATTGATGATCTGTTAACTAATTGATAATCAGATTAGCAAAGAGCTCTCAGATGTCCTATATTGTTGTGAGAAATTCAGGACTCCATATTAGTAAGGCAAAAAAGAGTATACAGGAATATATTCAATTACATGAAAAGTAAACTTTTAAAGCGAAAAATTGATTTTAGTATTCGGGAACCAATGCTACTAAAATGAAAAACAAAAAAATAAAGAGAAAAGGATAGAAACAGTATGCGAAAAAAAATGATACCATGAGTAGCAAAAAACAGTAGATTTTTTTCAAATTACAATAATCTTTAGGCTTACTCTCTATCCAGATGTAAAAATCTCTCTATTTATAAGATTATCTTGCGTATGGTATCTGGGAAACAGTAAAAAAATAACTTATAATAATTATCCTCAGAACAATGCAATGATCTTAAATCATTTTTCATCAGCAATTTCTCCATATACTCGTCCATTAAAAAATTATTTTTCTATCAGGAGTCAAATAAACCTTAATGTATCTTATAAATATTAATTTAGCTGTGGTATATTATCCCACGTAAATTTTAAACAATTAATGCGAGGGAATAGAATAAAAAAATCTATCTGTCCCAGCCAGAACGCAAAGGTCATTGCTTAATGTATCTTGTTTAGCTATTTGCCTCTAAGCATGTCATAAATTTAAAAATAATTAAACCAGCTGAAGACACTGGATTACTCCATTCAGATGACATAGATCTAATCGCAGTCTCCCAGCAGAACTTTAAGAGGAGATAATTGAATGGGGCAAATGTGTGACATAAAAACTTAAAAAAAGAAAACAAAAAAACAACATATTGTTGTGTCTGACAGAGAGGTGATAGCGTTTGCAGAAGAATTCTAACATTTGGGCACAGTAGTAAGTAGAGATGCCACAATTGTTAGAGAAATATTCAATAGGATCAAACCAAATATACTACCCAATATGTAACTCAATTATCGGAAGGATAAAGGAGACAATGAAAACCTCCACGTTTTTTAGTTAAAAATCTTTCTAACTCTGCTCAATGGACCTGGCAACACTAGACAGGTAAATTAACAGAATCATGAAAATCGAAATGAAATATCCCAGGAGAATAGCAAGCCAAAAAGTTTTGGAAATTAAGAAGGGATTGAAAAAGAAAGGAAAATAGAGGAGTTGAATACTCCCCTTCCTGTATTAGCATACAGATTAGATCTAGATCTAGATTAGTATCTAGAGAAATGACAGCAGATGTCCAATGGAAGGTGGCCGAGGACCTAGTAGTGTCTGGAAAATCTGGAGAACATCCGACTTGCCATATGATGACTGTTGCCAGATTTGGACAGTCTGTGTAGAAACATTACTAGGGACCAAGGCTATGGGTAGAGACAGCCTAACACTAAGAAGAACAAGGGAGAAGGGAGGAGAAAGAAAAAAGGTGTGATAGTTAAAAAAAATTTTAATAACTTTATATTAATCATTAAAATTGAATTTTAAGAAAATCATAGAACGGTCAACTATGTTATTGAATCTTTCTTAGTTTTCTTTTCCTATAATTTTACTCACACTAAAACACTATGTATCCGCCATTGTTCTGAGAAAACACCTAAAATTGATTGATGGCTTATCTCTAGGCCATAAACTTCAAGAGAATCTTCAACAGAATATTTCTGTCATAATGGCCCAACTACTTCGACTAACTCTTTAACTCAGGAGCTGAAAACAATAACTGAACAAAGAGTTTGTCAAAATATGTTTAGTGTATGTAGCTTTAGGAGACTCAAGTGCATTCTTGCGTTTCTCTGCCAATTCTATTCCAAGAAAATATATTGAAACTATATTGATTTCTGGTTTTAATGTACTACACAGAATATATTAATTAACGATAATATATGAATTAGGCAATGAAGTTCACTAATTTTATGTGGATGAAAGTGAGTGTCACTAGAGAGGATGAAAACTAGTGGAAACCTATTTAATAAGAACAGAGCAATAATTTGAATTCCGTCCTTTCTTAATTGGAAAACATAACCTTTTTGGTTTTAAAAAATTAATGAAAGTTAGTTTATTTTTGTGTAATTTTGAGGTTAAGTGGATTAACTAGGTAGTCCAAAAAGTTTAACCAAAATAATTAACTATAAAGAAAAAAATAAATCAGTTAATAACTAATTTATTAAGTTCATTGGTTAGTGCTTCTTAAAATTGGTAGTTAGTAATAATTAGTACTAGCATTTTTTGTTTAATTTTCGATTTTAAAATGACACAAGCCTTCACTCATACACGCTTACACACATATACTAATTTATTTGTATAATAGTTTTATAATTACTATTCCTTCTGTTTTAGTTGTGTGTCTTAACTATCTTAAACTAATTACTATTAAAAGTTTCATATTTGCTCAATAATATTCTGCTATTTATTTAACCTTTTTAATAGTTAAACTTAAATAGTCACGTTTGATGTTGAATTAAGGAAATTATTTAATTAATTATTTTGTTTTTAGGAAGAAGATGTGTAACTAAGAAGATCATCGTTATAAAATACGACAAGATGCAGTGTAATATATATGAATAATACAAAAAATTGATTTTATAGAGAATATATATATATGTTCGTAGCTTAATTTGATATTTTGTAAAATAACTATAATTTCTAGGAATATATGTATTAAATTAATTTGTAAATATCTGTCATTTTTAACATTCCATCTAAAATGTGTACCTATACCAAAAAATGGCATATAATTTTTGTACCCATTTCTGCATTAAATTAAAATTACCTTAAAGTTTAAAATAGTTTTGAGATTATTTTTGTTTGATATCGGGCATAAATTACAAATTTTCAGAATTCTTGAAACCTTTTTTCGTTTTAAAAAATCATTGATAAATAAAAATTTCCAAGAAGATAACTATTAAAAATTGATAGTTTAGAAACTAATATTGGATATTTAAAAAATTTACTCTTAAAATTTGTAAAACCTTTTCTCAGTTTTCTAGAAGGTAGTAATTTAATGCTCATGTTTAATTGGATCTTTTTAAAAACATTTACCAATATTTCTAATAAAACAGCACGTTCGATATAATATATTTTATAGAGGAATAAGTTTATATAATAATATGTTCATACGTTTTTTTCCAAAATAGTATTTTAATTGATAATTTATTAATGTTTCATTGATCCTAAATATAAATGATTAAATGTTAATAACAGTATAGTTTGTTTAAGGAATTATAAGTTTAAGTTCAAATTAGTTTGTATAGGAGAAATATTTTATTCAATATATTTATTAAGTAAAAATTAACAATGTGAATAAAAGCCGAAAGAAGCAGTGTGATTGATGGTATATATAATTTTAAATTTTGAGATGTAAATAACCAATTATTGTTTTATTCATCAACAGCTTTCAAATGATTTTTGAATTACTTATGTAATTATAAAGAAAACAAATTTTAGTACTATTTGGTTAAAAATATTATTTAAAAAATTTTAGTAAATGCACCCAATGGCCATAAAAAAATTTGCTTGTTTTTTTTTTACAATATACGAACGCATAGTGTAAGGATTATAAAAATAATTTAAAGATAGAGATAAGAAAAATGTATTTCCATTTTGAAATGGTTTAATTTTTAAGAGAATTTTAAAGATGTATTAAAAATAAAAAAATAAATTTGTCTTTTGTTACAAGAATTTTATATTGAAAATTTATGAAGTTCATCTTAAAATAACGTTAAATGCTTTTGTTACTGAATGTGCATCATTATTTATGTATATATGCAGTATATAGTGTGTATTCTACANTATATATAATATAACATTCTATCAGTAGAAAGATCTTATATTAATAAACAGTTTTTTGAGCATATCTGTCTCTGTCGAGCTTAAAAGCCTGTTATGTTAAACAATCACTTCTTAAGTACTTCATAAGTAACTTACGGAAACAATTCAATAATGTCTATAAAAATACTGAGACTTGTAAAGTGAGATCAAAAATCCTACGCAGATTAGTAATAATATTACGAAAATTTAATTCTCAAGGTCTCTAAATTAATCAATCTGAATATTATATACATAATATAATAAATATATACTATATATAATAAGGTATATAATATTACTGAATATTATATACTGAATGTTATATTTATGTAGCAATGATCTCTCCTGACAAGATTTTTTTACTCTTCATAAACGTTTTCTGGTTTTTAAGAGATTTCTAGAATGCTATTTTCAATCAGAACTAAACAAGTTTTTTGTAGTTGACACGATTTTAGTATGATATAAAACACTAATTTCTTCAATGCATCTCTATAATTGAGCCAACAGCTGATTTTGAGAGTGAAACGGGCTTGAAACAAGTTTGAAAGTATTTTGTGTTATGTGGGGGTGGGGGGGGGGGCATATCATTACTGACCATGCTATCAAACATATTGAAATTAGCTTGAAACTAATCTCAGGCTTTTTGATATAAACAGGTTTGTTTTACATTAAATGAATGTAGTTGATAACACTGGTACGTATTTGTTTGAGGATCCAATTGATTGCTAAGAGATATAAATTGAGTTCGGTGTATCTCAGTTTCTTCGTTGTTTTCAGTGTTTGTATGTAAACTGATTATTTAGTGAGGAATATGAATTTTAATTTTTTTAAAAATTTATTTATGCAGACATTTCTTTAAAGATTATATTAATAATTTAAGATCTATTTATAAAAAAGTATTTTAACTACTTAAATATATTAATTTTCTGACAGTGTGATTTTTATTGGTGACATCTACCAACGAAGAAAACAAATAGTGTTAATTCAATTTGCTTAATATATTTAAATGTATTGTATTGTATGCATTGTATGAATAATAGTGATTCTTTTCTTATAATAAAAATGTAAACATTAGATTATTAGACAATATATTAATTATTTGCAAGTTTTTAAATCAGAAACACCTGCACTAATATTTATTTACAGTTTGCTTTCTAAGTTTTGTAATTTATAAGGAATGTCACATTCCTGTTAATGTGTTTTTAATTTTTAATGATAACTTAGTCTTAAGTATTTAAGATTACTATTTAGTGTATAAACACTTATATTTGACTGATTTGATACCATCCTTGCAATAAGGGAGCTTTAGAAATTATTAAGTGACTATTATATTAAGTACAGCAAATATAATAATTAAGTTTGATGACTTCAGGTATATATATTAAAACTAACTAATTATTAAGTAGGATTAATGAAGTTGAATAAGAGTAAGCTTCTAGAATTTGTTTCCTGTTATATTGTTTAAATCGTCAAGTACACTTATGAATTTAAAGTATTTGCGTACTATTAGGATTTTTATAACTATTATAAGTAGAAAGTAATGAAACTAATTTCTAAAAGAAACATTAGCATTATAAGAAGAAGTTTTAGGATAGCTGACTGAACTATAAACTATAAACATTTCACCATTCTGGTTCGTAAATCAGCTCTGTTCCATGTACTGTATTGTGTTCACCCAAAAAATTGGGAGATTTTTATAAACATTTTTAACATTATGCATAATATTTGTATTGCAATTTATATTGGTATTAGTCTAGATCTCTTCAAATTTATTATTGTTATAAACTCTAGTAAAATAGATTTTATTCAATGATCATTGTATTGCTTTAAATAATTATTATCCAATAAATATTCTTTTTTTAAAATTATATTATTATGCTGAGATAGTTCCTAGCTTTAAAGCTATTTAAAATGATATAAATAATGTGCATCTATCCTACCTAGGAAGTGGGAAAAGTGGTGATCCTAGTGCATGAGCGTTAAGATCTCTCTCTCTCTCTCACTCTCTCACTCTCTCTCTCTCTCTCTCACACACACACACAGACCAATATGTTTTATTTTTGTTTTTTAAAATTATTTTTTGTATCTATAGGCAATCTAATATATTTAAAATTATTTCTTGGAGATAAAAGCACACCAGTGATGTATTTGTCAGAAACACCAAACTGTGAATGTCCTAGATTGTTGTGAGAAATTCAGGACTTCATATTAGTAAGGCAAAAAAGAGTATACAGGAATATAGTCAATTCCTTGAAAAACTTATAAAGCGATCAATTAATTTTAGTATTCGGGAACCGTTGCTACTAAAAAGAAGAACAAAAAAAGATAGAGTAAACAATAGAAACAGTATGCGAAAAGAAATGAAACCATGAGTAGCAAAAAACAATAGATGTTTTTTTCAAATTACAATAAGCTCTAGGCTTATTCTCTCTCTAGTTGTAAAAATCTCTCTATTTATAAGACTATCTTGCGTATGGTACCTGGGAAACAGTAAAACAAAAAAAAAACTTATAATAATTATCCTTAGTCCAATGCAATGATCTTCTTTTTTTTATCAGCTATTCCTCAATAAATTCTTCAATTTAAATAATTCTTTTTCCATTAGTAGTTAACTAAACCTTAATTTATCTAGCTTCATTATTTGTAAACCACCTTACTGTACCTAAAGTTGTTTGGTCGTTGGCTTTGAACTTCAAAAAAATTTAATCAGTAGCCTTCCAGAAAAATTACAGGAGCAAATTGTTGAGTATTGAATTATTTATTCGTAGGAATTTTTTAGAAAGAATTGTGAGAGATTTTATTAAACATATACCCTTAAATATGTGTAAGTGTTAAAAATGAGTCATATATAAATAAAGGCTTGCCACTCTCTTTGATTAATGGATGTCAAATCAATGCTAACACATTGAAATTTCCACTCAATTTCAGTTGGTAATTTGGAAAATATAAATAGCCTTCATAAATCAGTCATAGATAATATATTTCGTGACTCCCAAAATGCAGGGGGAAATTACAAAAGAATGGCTGTTAAGCCAATTTAAATCTTCATATTCGCCTGAGATAATACTTTCCTGATTATTCGAATATATTGTTTATCTCAAATGATTTTAAATATGAGGCATCGAATTATTATATTAACATTTCCAATAATAATATTTTTCTCGGCAGCGTGGTGGGAGAGAGAATTTTTACATTACATTTGTTTCATGATTATTAATTAATTAAAGTGGCTAGATCAATTGAAAATAAAAATAGCACGAAACTTTTACAGGTCCACCATAAAGTCTGGGTGGAAAATATTGGGCATCTATCAACCCTCCAAATTAATTTCTTAAATATATGTATAATATGATTTTTTCTTAACATATAATGAAATATAGCTTTACGCTTATTTTTTTATCATAATTTAAAAAGTATTAAGTGATATCATTTTTAAAATTATTATAAAGATATTTATATTTTTCAAATTTCAATCATTGAATTGCGCTTTAATACATTAGCTACCCCATTGAATTCTTGCAAATTAAAGAAAAAAAAAATGAAAAATTGCTTACAGAATTTAGTTTCTAAATTTTTAAAATGATGGTAACTAGACCGAATATTTTGTCAGGACTATAGTTTAACCTTGCCTTGAAAAACTTGGTTTATTCGAGAAAAAAAAAATTATATAACGAAACTATGTTGGAAACAAATTACGACAAAAATTATTAAGGGACACAAATACGTACACAAGCATTAATAATAGTAAATTGGCCCAATTTGATTGAAAGTATGATAGTTCTATATTCATTTGTGGTGGAAATAACCTTTTAGATTATTTACCTGATTTTCTTAATGGTTAGGTCAGAGGTAGAGGAACGAGTTCAGAGGTTAATTGTAAATTCGGAATATTTACGTTATTATTAATTTTATGTGCAATGTTTCTGGAAAATAACAATTTAAAGTTAAATTTATTAAGAGTTATTTTTTAATTGTAATATTGTCCTTAAATATGTTTTTCTAAAATAATATTAAATTACTGAATTTTAGGGAGTTACTGTGAATTACTTTCGTACTTCCGGATTTAGTTAAGTAGGGAAATCAAAGTACTCACTTTGGTACATGTAGAGGCTAAAATATGGTTTCTTCATAATTATATATATTTACACTCACATATACACACACTGACTTACCTATATATATA
>KZ807316.1:388069-394879 GCA_000696205.2 Oncopeltus fasciatus | reverse complement strand
TCTGTTTTTATACTGTATTTGGGACTAATACCCTACTTTCTAGTATATCCAACTTTACTTACTTTCGGTTCTTACCCCTAAATTACTACTAATTAGTGGTAACCTAGTTCGTTACACATTTACAAGAAATACCTCTTTCTAGATTTATTTAACAATTATTAATGGATAAATCATAAGCAATAAACTAGTTTTTTCTGTTTAAAATAATCCTATTTTTCAAAATGATAATGAGAATTTAAGTTTGAGCTACTAAACGTTTTAGACAATATTCCCATTCTGTCTTTAAATTGGGTGTTATCCAAAGCATATTATTTAGTATAAAGTAATACAATTAAAATCTACAAAATTTGAAGATAATAAAAGATTGTTATGCGCTAAATTACCCAAATAAGACTGAAGAAAGATTATTAAAAATGATTTGTATTAATTGAAATTATTTTTAAAATAGAGACCTTCTGTTAATTTATTTGATTTTAAAATAAGAGATGAATTTGAATAAGTTTGAAAATTCTATATAAATCATAAAATCTACATGGTTCGATAGTAAGGATTTCAAGTTTAATAACATTTTAACTTTCAACAATATACGGTACATATTATTTTTAATATTAGGATTTTATAGCATAATAACATTACTATTTTATATTTATATATAATTATTTATGTTTCTTATCAAATATTATTAAATTGTTTATGACACTGATTCCGACCTTTATAGTATATCTCATACAAACAATGTACCAATCACTTGTAATGTCATTGTGATAGGACATTTAAAATACAATGAAATAGTTAAATGCTGATCTCATTATCTTAATATTACAGGCTACTATAAAATATACATAAAGACCATATTATAGTAAATGCATCTTACCTTAAGCATCGTCTTCTAGTAGGGTGCACTACATTCACAGTAGTTCAATGAATGACATATGTCATTCAGAACGAATTCTTTAAATTTCAGAACTGCGTACTTTGCGTACTGCGTAGATTAGCCATGTTTCATTAAAGATGGATATGGCGTTAAAATGTATAAGAACCAATCTCTCTTAATTACACCTGTATTTTTATTCTTCGTAAAAAGGTTATAGAAGATAAACGTTAATCTTTACTCCTGTTATGTTCCAAAAAGGTGTTCGTAACTCAACGAAGACATAACGATTTTGGTCTGTCTCTTAACAACCCATCCCCCCTGACCGATTTATGCCATTTTAACAAACTTATTTAACGGTTACAAAATAAAAAAATACTTAATTTGGTTGCACTATTTTAAAAATTGCTCATTACATTAAGAAACATTTATGATTGTCAAACAAGGCGTTCCAGCTAGCACAGGCTCAGCGAGGTTAATTAATCATCTGAAGTAACCATTATTTATTATTTCTGCTGGCCATCTTTACAGGCATGGGAATTATTCTTACCTGCTTAGTTTATGTGGATCCTCACTACATGATTTTTAGTACTTTCTTGTTTTATAAAGTTCTTTAGATAAAATGGTTTTAATAAGGCAATGTATCATTTTCCTAAACATTTAGTCTCTTTTTGCAAACAATAGAAAAAAACTGTGTTTCTGTTTCTTATCAGCATACTATTGATACCTTGAAATAAGATTAGTATAAGTAACTTCATCTCCATTCTATGGTTATAAATTTTTCATCCTATTTTTAATATATATGGTACTAAAAACAATTAACATATATAAGTGAATCTTACTATAGTCAAATTATGTATTACACACATATTTGAAGGAAGTTGTATTCTTGATGACACTACAAAACCAATATTCTATTTCTTGTCTGCCTTGCTGGCCAGGAATAACTTCATATGCCCGTCCTAAGTCAGTGAAGGTAAGCCAACTCCATTCTGGTAGTCTGTATGCATCCAGATGTACTTCTGAAGTTCTAATTGTTATTCCAGAGCGATAAAGTAGGATATGGTAAACTGAATGAATTTAAGAGATCTATAGACGCCGGTACTGTGGATTAGAGCCTCTCAAAAATGAGTGTTCAGGTTAGAATAGAATAGTCACATATATTTAAATTCTCTCTATATAAGGCTAGGTTGATGCAGGGGGGGGAGGGGGTAAAAACTTTTGAGAAATAATGATTAAATATAAAGTAAAACACAAGATGGAAGGACGATTCAACAGTAGCGATAAAATTTCAAGTTTGATTTTAGGTATAACCACAAAGACCATTGCATCTTGCCTATTATTTACCTTCAAGTATAATGGTTTAAAAAAAAAAAATCACAATGCATTTCCATCAACAACTCTTTAATTATTGTGGACATAATGTTTTCGTCCTCTCTTACGCTTTACTAAATTTAATTTATCACAAATTTAAGATTAATAAATAATTACAATTCAAACACAATAAAAATATTTCAATTACAGTACAAATAAATTTTAGTTTTATTTAAGCCTTGAATATTACATTATTGATTGGTGACATTTAACACCAAATATAATGTTTAAATTAAAATATTCCTGTTTCAAAATGATTTACTTACTTTAAGCTCGTTGAATAACCAGAAGTTTTAAAAAGTTAAAAAAAAAGATATAGCGATTAACTTGGTGTTAAAAGTCTCTCTAAACATATTAGGCATTCGTTCATATTGATAATTACAATACCTCCATTAAAGTTATAATAACTTCTACATGCATGTTTAAGAAATCACATAATAATCTGACAATAACTTTGAAAGTAAAACACACCTTTTTATTGGACCTCCACAACTTATAATAAATAATTGAAACTGTTGTAATTCATTCCTGCTCTCATAAATTTTTTTCAAAATGTATTTATAAAATTAGGCATTTATATAATATATATATACTTATGTAGTTTATAAAGAATGTATACTATAAGGCCTCTTAATAAATATGTGTTTTATAATTGTTTCATTCTTTCTAAAAGATAAATTTTTAAATTTAAATAATATTGGTTGGAATGAATTGATAAACATCATTTTAGACATGCAGTGATCTTTTATTAATAAATCAAGTATAGTAATTTCTTGTTTTAAAATCTTAAAACTACTTAAAATAGTATCAACACTTTGATTTGTTATTTATTTAATGCATTATAATTTATTATTCTATATATAATAATGTTATTAATATTATTTGGTAGTTCTTTACATATTTATATATATATTTAAACATATATATTGTTTTATGCTGATTTTTACAAGCTGCTACACTCTTAGAAAACCTATTTAGCTGATTTTTAATTATGCTACGTGGTTTTACTGATTCAAGAGACATTATAACTTATCTTGCTATTATACATTGTCTTGCCACCTAGAGATAATTCCGATAAAAGACAATGTTAAAATATTTTCAAAAACAAAAGGTAGAAATGATATGCCTATTTTGGAGGGATACATTGTTGGGAAATAAAACAGAATTCGAAGTTTTAAAATGTAAATTGTCAAATTAATTTGTATTTGATTCAAGAAATATTTTAAATCCTTAATAAATAGTTTTACTTGCCATATTAATTTACGCATTTATTTCAGTATTTGTTTTATAACTTTTATATTTTTTTCTAGTTTGGCTTCTTGTTTTAGGTTATATTCTTTTTATAATAATGTATATCATGAAACATTATTAGTCTGGAGAAGGAAATTACACTTTTCTGATCTCCTGTATCGCATAAATAAATAATTAGGCAATATATTTAAATAAAATTCTAATTAATAAAGTAAACCTAACTAAATTTCTAGTAAGTCTTTTCACAAACACAAGCATTTTCCAGTATATAAAAACATATCACATCACATTTTCTGTGAATATGCTCTTTCTGTCATAAATATTCATATTGTATATTTACACAAACATATATATATATATCCAAAGTAATTGGGTGTTTCACATGATCTCTTCTTTTCCGTTGATAATATTTCAAATTATAAATTTTCGAACATGTTTCTATAGTTTTTAGGAAATCGGGACGGAATATTAATACTATTTTGACAAATATCATATTACTGACTCTAGACTAATTTATGTTCCAATAAAAGGGATGTAATCCTTTCTTAAATATCCCTACACCCTTTCCTGAGCACATATTCGTATGATTATAAGAGTTGTATACGCTATGAGACGACTAAAGATCCTTTGGATCTATATAGCTAATATGTATATGCATGTATATGAATATATATATATATATATATATATATATATGTGTGTCTGAGAGAGAGAATATATTGCACATTATTGAATGTATTGAATAAAATTTCTTTTGGAATGCCTCATAAGCCTTCTTCGGGTGTAGCAGATTGGAAAGAACAACTGAAGTTTTCTATAATAAATTACATACTAGCACCACTACTTAACCTCATAACAAAATTCATATAAAATACATTACAATATTTTACAATTTGTTAACATAAGACACAGGAGTATTTCAGATTATAGTGTTCAGGCAAAGTCTCAGTTGAACCTATGCAATGTGGGGTATCCGTGGGAGGGACAAGTTTTACAAACACACAACACAAAAATCAATATCAAGTGGTCCCCAAATGGAAATAACTATAAAACAGAAACAAATATCAGTTAAAAAGAGACATTGAAAATTATTTGCAAAATAAAAACAAAAGCAAAATGTAATATTTTACAAAACAAAAATAAGGAAATAAAAATATGCACAACAATATCTGCAAACAACTTCGGTGAGGAGTGAAAAAGCCACAGTGATGTATATTTTTAAGTAAAAGGTGAAAAAAAAAAAAAAAAAAAATAGGGAAAAGCCGGTGTATAAAAATTCAACCAAATGCTACAGCTCTAGAACTTAGAAAGTTAATGCATGATCAATAACTTGTTTAGAAAGCAGAAATGCATTAAAAAGTATTATATAATCATTGTATTAAAATTAAAATTTATTAATTTTATGGAAAACTTCATTTTTCTAATTCAATCACATAAATTGGTATTATCTACAGGTATTCCTGTAAACAACTAAAGAATAGTTTATTAAACTCTTTCATTTGGAATATATTGTAAACATTAGCATTGTAAAATGGTACACAATTACAATTAGGTCATATTGTAAAATAATACAATTGCATATATTTATATATATATATATAAATAAGAAAAACAAATTATATTTTTTCTTATGATCAATTTTCAAACCTTACCTTTTTTGGCGATTCGGTTTCCGAAAATGAAACTTGGCATTGAAAAAATATAAAACAAAAGAATAGGTTTCTTATGGACAAAAACTAACTATCTATCTAAGGATCTATGTTGGAAATGTAACATAAGTTAAAGTAAAGGAATGAGGGGATTTCATCATACAAAAAACAGGCAAAAATTAATTTATTGGGATTCCTCCTTGAACGTTTCAGGTAAGAGTGAAGTGGATTTTTAAAATTTTAACGTTGATAATGTTATATATTGTACATATGCCGAATGATTGATTAATGTTTCTACAATAGACTAACTAGAATTTTCATTAAACTGAACTTAAATGGATGGGAAGCATTAAAGTGATTAATAAACAAATTATAATCCTTGAAATTGCTTGATTAAGGGTGAGAGTTTGCCAGAAGCCGAAAATTTGTGTAGAAACATTTTAACGACTTCCTAGTTACTTGCCTTACTTACGTTACTTAAAGTAATAGTATCTCTTTCCATAAACTGAAATTAATATTTAGTGATCTACTTTTCTGTTAAAATTAGAATTATTAGTGAATGCCCTTTAACTAAAATTGAAATTCGAAAGAATGTAATTACCACAACACTGATGTAATAACATCATTTTGCCAATTCTTGCCGAATGGACTCTTTATATATTTTATCATGTAATACAATTTGAATGGGAAAATGAAAAGGTGTTGCAGCTAAAAAAGAGAAAGGGAGAAGAAGAAAAATCGGATATCGCGATGTAAATTTTTTTTCTTTTTTAAAAATTAAAATAAAAATTTCTAAGGGAAGATAGAAAAGGGAAAAATTATCATTTCTGATAAATTTCTTTCTTATTTTAGAGGTATTAATGGAATAATAAACTTCACACGCNTTCTAAATTTCTACATTTTTTTAGGTTTATTTTATAAATATAAATATATATACATTCAAAATTCTTATACATATATTCATAAAACCATTATCTTATAATATTTATCGATTAAAGAGCTTACTTATAAACGTCACACATTAATTTTTGTTTTTACCTCTTTCCTATTAATTAAAATTAATCTTTGAAAAATAGATATCAATTTCTGGAAGGGGTGGTCTGGGTTCGCTATATATCACAAAAAAAACAAACACATAATTTACCTCATAGTTACAAGGAAGATAATAGGAGCCAGATATACTATGGTCTCCCCATATCGTTAAAAGTAACTTACTCCAAATTTGAAACCCAGTTCCCTAACAATCGAGTATATAATATAACATTAGTACCTTACCTTCAATTATAAATAAATATCAATTGTATAAAAAAACAACAACATTTTTTTGTTCACGTAGGCTTCGACGGTCGTCAGAAGTATTTACCGTTTCTTCTTCCGGGTTGGACCGTGTCAAATTGGCAAACAACACCAATTTGACACGGTCCAACCCGGAAGAAGAAACGGTAAACATTTTTTTACTAAAACCGCATAGAAAATTATTTTCTTATTTTATTTAGTGGATGTTTAAAAGGAGATCCTAACCACCAATAAATGATCCAGATATGGACTGAAACAAGCCAATCAAAAAGCAGTATTTATTGCCCTCAAGGGAATTTTCGACGTCCTTCCTGCCAAGCATTCGTTTTATGAAACATTCCACAAGGAATAAGGTTAATTACTGTACCT
>KZ807316.1:368069-385569 GCA_000696205.2 Oncopeltus fasciatus | reverse complement strand
CAATGACATTTTCAATATGAAACAAGGAAACTAGAAGGAAGTCTTTGGGGCTTGCACTGTTATTTTGTTTTCAATAATGAAAGTTTAATTTAAATATATTTTGAATGTGTTTTATAATCTAAGCATGCTTGTATGAATGATCTATTGTATATGAGAATAGTATACAATATCTCATATTTATTTACAGGAGATATCTCTGTAATGTATTCTTTAGTTTTGTCAGAACGTTTTTAAAGAGTAAGTTAACAGCTAAAATTAAAATAGTTCGGTTAATATATACTAATAATACATCAATATTAGAATGGACAGGTGCAAGTGATTTTGGTTGGCTTTATACTTTCAAAAACAAACTTCTATCTTTGATAGCTTATTTAGTGCATAATTAGTTTGTAGTAATGGACATTATAGCTATTATCTTGTGAAAGGTAGCAACAAATGTGCCAAAAACAAAGGTGTTGAGTTTGTGTGTGTGTCTGTGCTCACATAAGAAATTCATGCTATTTACATTAATGGTACACATTTAAAAAGAAATCTTCATTATCAATATATGGTAAAATAGGATATAAACAAATTAATGGTATTCTTATGCGATATCGGTAATGATTTTTTAAATGTTTCTGGTATCTTCTCATGATACAAATGTGACTAAATTGATTTAATATATAGAGAGAAATTTTTATAGACTGGATTTAAAATTGTATTACAGATTGGTGTATTAGTCTTATAATTGATTTGTATGACTTGATTAAACAGATTGATTAGATACAAGAAGTCAGATGATGCCTTTGAGTTCTGAATCACGTGTCTTGTTAATTATTTTTATTTTTTTTTCTAAACTTTTATTTATTTATTACATTCTGTTAAATAAAAATATTTTGTAATTTGATTACAATGAAATTAAAAAAGACATTCAATGTCAATCACATAAGGAGAGAAGGTGACCAATGACACCACTCTCAAATTATTTACAGGCTATATTCCCAGGAGGTCACGGGGCCATGTTAATTATTGTGCCAATTAGTTCATTGAAGTGCAAGGCGGCATGCCAGACTAGCAAATATTTACATTCATTGCTTGGTTATTAACATTTTGGATGCTGGAAGGATAAGAGGCATCAGGAAATTCAGCCTGGCCCGAAGCTTCAGTCATTTTCAGGGCTATTTTGGTCAAGTCGGGTGTCAAGTAGATCCCCAAAATCCCTTTATTTTAAATATTTGTATTTTATTTTATAAGTGTTTGCCTCCCTTTCAACCATTTAGGGTACTGGAGGGAGAGGATGACAACAGATCGCCATCCATTCTAAACGACCATGGCTCAGGACAAGCTTTTACAAATTAATAAAAGATTGTCTTGGGATTCAAACCCGCAGCGCCAGAATTGTGAAACCCGAACGGATCCCATGAACTATCACGGCGCCCCCCCCCCCCCCCNCTAATTTTTTCATATTGTGTGCTCGCTACCTTTTTTCCCACATGTTCTTATTTACTATATATATATTTGTATAGCTATAGACAATCATTGCAATATGCAATTATGGTAAAAAAACTAAAAAATCATACCAAGCGAATATACTGTTGATATGGACTTCTTTTAATCGAAAAAATTTTAGAACTTCAGAAAAAATAAAACATATCAAATTAAATTTTAAACTATTCCCTTAGTGGTTTTTTTTTTCCAAAACCTTCATGGCTTGGAAAAAATATTTTCTTTCTTTCGAGGACAAAAAAAGGAAGGGAAGGGGAAAAAAAGAAACATTTTTTTAGTAAACAAAATGCATCAACCATGCATCTGTCATATTCTTCTGAAAAATTTATTTTTTTGAACATGTTCACTTGGTTGCACCGATTGCTGTTAGAAGCTGAAAATAATTATTAGAGCTGTTATTTTTGTCTGAAGTTTCTTAACAACTTACTTAAAAAGTATTGATTTAAAAAAAAATGTATTTATTATATCTTCCAGGATTTGATTCAGAAAGAATTATTTAAAAAACATGATTTATTTACTAACATTTTGCTTAATGTGTAAAAAATTAAGAGATATATATAATTTATTATTAGTTACCCATGATCAGAGAATTCGATAGTCAAGCATTTTTCCTTTTTATGTTTGTCAAATGAATTTGAACAATTTAGCGCTCTTTTATTTTAGAAATAGGATATACAGTTTCGACTCTCATTGTGGTTCAGAGAAATGAATATATTTGACAAATGACAAATATTATAAGTCTCCAAAAAGTTTTTATTTTTCATTGAAAGGATCGGCTCTCGTTTTCGCAGGTACACTTTTTCAGTTGCTGCTAGAAAAGTAGTAAAGATATTTGCAAGGAGGAGGTGGCTGCTTTAAGTGAAATTCTGAAGTTTCCGTAGGGTCTAAGACGAACATATGTTCCAGAATATGAAGTCATATGACTTTATTTTTCATCTGATTAATGCAGTTATACATACAATACTTTGTGCTTCAATATAAATTATATAAATTATTTATTAACGGAATATTATGTTCTGCTACAAATTAGAAAATACAAATCAAACTACTAGTCTTGAAAGAATGAGTTTTGTAATTCAGCGCTTGAAATATTTTTATATATTTTATAAGTAATATATATTTGTATGAGTGACTACCCAACCTATTTAAAACGGATAGTTGGAGGAGAAGGGAAATAAAACTATTTACAAAATGGAATACTGTCAAGTTCTAAAGCCACCCTGTAGCGATGTTGTGGCCGGATACCGGCTGTATGCCTGGGGGGAGGCTCGGCAGGATCAAACCGTTCCTGTCCTTGAAGTCCTGCTGGCATGGGCTAGGCGGGGGCTGGGGAGGGCTGGGGGGTACACTTATCTCGCTCCTACCTTGGACGGGTACGCTGGAGGCCCTCTTGAGGATCTTCTTCTCGCATCGCTCCTCCACCTCGACGCTGCTGCTCTCGTTCGGCGTGTAACGGCTTTGCGAGAAGTCTGCCCGCTTCTTCTTCAGGGCTGCGAGAGCCTTGCCCTCTACCACGCTGGCGTTCGAGTCGGTGTCTTCCGAGTTAGGGCTCCGCTGCTCCCCGCAGACCGAGTCCTCGGACCGGCTCTGGGATATGAACCGTCCCACCTTTCCCGACTTGGCCACCTCGATCAGGCTGTCCCAGCGCCTCTTCCGCGCGCTCGCAGTCTTCGACATCAGCCGGGAAAGGTTATCTTTGTACTTTCGGCGTATGCTTAACCCTGGGCCGCCACCTACAGGTCGAGCAGACAAAACAGAACAGACAACAGAAAATGTAATTTTTACACATGAGACACAACAAACAAGAAAACAATACAAACAACTTTTTTTGTGGTGTTTTCCTAACCATTTGAAAGGTGTTGGTCATCTACGTTCTTAGTTCTAAAGTGCTTAGTCAAGGATTGAGAGCGCTTACTTAGCCTCGCTGACCCAGGGTTAGAGAGATTTTCGTTGGAAGAACTTTTGAGGAGAGGGGGTAACTGGTCGGGCAAAGTTGCAGCTGTGGAAGAATTAGAGGAACTAGGTGGGGGCGCTATGTTGAACCCCTTCATGAGGCGGCGTTCTTTCTGTCTGTTCTTCTTGCCTCCGGCACCTGAAACAATAAGAGCGTTAGTCATATTCATTGGGGGGATTACTTTCCAAACGCCAATTCCCCTGGCAATTCTCCAATGGCGAGATGGATTGCTGTGACTTCTTGTAAACCGGGTAGCCCTAATATGCCTGAAGTGTTACATTCGCTACTACTCAAGTTATCGCTTTAAGCTTCTGTGGCTAGGTTATGTAGCGGAAATAATTCGACTCCTAGATAAAGTGTGGATCATGAGATATTTCTGATATAACAGCCCGATAACGGAAGATGCGTAGAAAGGGCATTTAAATGATACTCAATGATTTGAATTAAGTTATCATTTCTATCAGGCAATTGGACTAAGCAGAGAAATGTATGTAGCCAGATATATTAATATTAATACATCTTTCGCGTCTTTAAATTAAATAATTTAATACAATGTAGCTTTCAAAAATGTCCATAGGCTTTTAGACCTATCCTCTAAAATAACATGGTGTAAATATGGATATGTGCGTATGTAAGTATATACATACACACACACACACACACACANTTCAGGGATGGAATAACTAACTCAAGTTATTTGAGTTCTTTTCAGGAGTCTGGTCGGAGTAGAGAATAATCGATATAATCAGCAAAAGTCAGATTAAACAACAAGATTACTGGGTGAAAATGAAATTCCAGTCGAGCACATTGTATATATATATATAAAATGAAACTCTCACGGCTGCAGTATATATGGTAAATAAGAAAAGGTGGGAAAAAGAGTGTAGCGAACAAACAAAAAGAAAAAAATTCTACTCGTCCTAATTTTTTCATATTGTGTGCTCGCTACCTTTTTTCCCACATGTTCTTATTTACTATATATATATTTGTATAGCTATAGACAATCATTGCAATATGCAATTATGGTAAAAAAACTAAAAAATCATACCAAGCGAATATACTGTTGATATGGACTTCTTTTAATCGAAAAAATTTTAGAACTTCAGAAAAAATAAAACATATCAAATTAAATTTTAAACTATTCCCTTAGTGGTTTTTTTTTTCCAAAACCTTCATGGCTTGGAAAAAATATTTTCTTTCTTTCGAGGACAAAAAAAGGAAGGGAAGGGGAAAAAAAGAAACATTTTTTTAGTAAACAAAATGCATCAACCATGCATCTGTCATATTCTTCTGAAAAATTTATTTTTTTGAACATGTTCACTTGGTTGCACCGATTGCTGTTAGAAGCTGAAAATAATTATTAGAGCTGTTATTTTTGTCTGAAGTTTCTTAACAACTTACTTAAAAAGTATTGATTTAAAAAAAAATGTATTTATTATATCTTCCAGGATTTGATTCAGAAAGAATTATTTAAAAAACATGATTTATTTACTAACATTTTGCTTAATGTGTAAAAAATTAAGAGATGAAATGGAATGAACTTAGAATAATTGAGGTAAAAGTGACACAAGTTTTCCCCATTCTCTATAGAAATTATATTAATTGCGTAAATTGTTAATTAAATCTACAAAATATTAATTTAAGCAATTTTGGGAATATGAATTTGAAAATGAAATATATTTGCGAAGCACTGTTATTATTTATGAACGCTATATTTTTAAATTGTTCATTGTACTTTTTCTTAAAAAGTATAAAATTCTTCTAAATTAGCTACTTTCCTTACTTCAGCGATATTTTAAAATTCTGATTGTGTTTCTTTCAAACTTTGAATGTTTATAAAATAAATGCAAGGGAAAAGAATAAAAAAATGTTACTACATCAGCCGAGACTCGAAACCGGATCTCTTTCCATTCTATTCCGTTGCATTTATTGTATAAAATTATTGTGGGATTAAATACCCCAACTAATTCAATATTTAAAAAAATTGAAAGTTTATAAATTTCCAATTTTTGTCTTTATCTTCTTTTGATAGTTCTTTAGCTTTAGTTTTATTCCTCTAAAGTTTCTTAAAGTAAGTTGGCTTTGACTCACTTTCGGTCTATTACTAAAATTTGCAAACACATTTTTTATTTTTATTAAGTGTTAGCATCTCTTTTAAAAACTTTGGTTCATGGAGGAGGAGGCCATCTACAGGTTTCCCCCTTATTCTAAACATCCATGGCTCAGGGCAAGCCTTTATTTATCGACCCGGAGAGACGATTTTCATGAGCTACCCTGGCGCCCCTATTGAGTAGAAACTCTCAATGCGTAACGTTGCCCACATATTTTCTGGAGGTATTTGCGTACGTGTTTTTTTTATGTCGACGATAAATAAAAAAAAAAAGAATCACGATTGGGTTACGGTTGGGTATTTTCTCCGTGTCGGAAAGATGATGATAATTCTGATTTGAGTTTGGGCTGGTTTATTTAAAAAAAAAAAAAAAACTATTATGTGTATAAATTAACTCTTGTTCTTATGTTTTTCAGAGTAATATGTTTGAGAACTTCTGAGGATGAAGTGTGAATAAGTCAGGGGATGATCTTCAACAGAATTTAATAAGAAAGTTTCGTTTGTCGAAATATTAAACTTTTTTTAAAGACTATTTCTCCTCATCCCAATCAATCAAATGCATCATATATTTGATTGTTATGCTTGATGGTTGATATCTACTGGCCGACAGAGAAGTCTGATTTGTTTAATAAGGCTTTCTCATTTATTTATTTCATTATTAAAATTTATTTTCATATTTATTTTGACCCTATAAACTTGAAAGCATTTGTTCTTTGCATATAAATGCAAATATGACAATTTGTCTTTGTTTGTAAAATATTTCGCAACAATAACAATTCATAACTGGAACTAAATTATAATTATAACTTTTATAATTAAAAAAAATTAATTAGTTAAAGCTAGATGTGCTGTAGAATTCCTGGCACTTAATAACAGTGTTTTCAAAATATAATTAAAGGTTTTCCTGGGCCCTTATATATTCCTTGATAAGTTTTATTAGGGAGCCAGTTAAAGGTGTCACTTTTCTCATTTTAAGATCTTTCTATAAAGTACAGTTCTGCTTGGGCCCTGAGAAAACTTGGAAACTTCCAATTTAAAAGTTTTGAAACTGGGGGCTGAGAAGCTTGAGAGTGACAGCTGTTATTCAAGCAATTACTTATTCTTCCCTTTGATTTTCTTATTAATCTGAGATCAATCAATTCTATTGAGAAAAAAAACTATTAAAAGAAAAACTTTTAAAAAAATATTTGCATTTTTATGAAATATCATAGATTAGGAATGGTAATATCTAGATTAAGGTGAAAATTGAATATTTTGTTAATCTTTTATTTTTTTTAAACTGCTGTTATTATTGTTTACTTCTTTAATGAAACATTTTCAACAGCTAATGCAATATTGCATAATTATTGAATGCATTTGTGGCTAATTGCAAAAAATCCAACTATTCTTTAAAGATTTATTTTTAAAATAATATTTTTAAATCATAAATATTTTAAGACAAAAGATAACAGCATATGGAATGTAAACCACCGCAAATCTATATCTGAATCAAATATCACTTTTTTTTTTGTTAACAACTTCCCTTGAATATGCTTCATTATAAGATCAGATATTCAAAATATTCTAAAATAACTCCACACACAGATAACACTCTAACTATATTAAATGTTAAAAACTTTCATATAAGTCCGCATAAAATGAATTCAATTTTCAGAGAGAGAGGGATAGATAAAATACATTTAAATGAAATAAAGCACAGGAAAGAGACATTGAAAATGAGAGAGCAGAAACTGACTTGCAAAAGAAGCTGCTTGTGATACATCTCTTCCTGTCTTCTGCACAAAAATACCAAAATGATGACTCTCAATAGAATATTAAGGGAGAGACCAATAGATACTTTAATAGAAAGATCGACGAAATCAAACAACCGTAGGTATTTATGTGTATTCAGAAATTCAACACAAAATGTACCGATCTTAGAGAATTTTATTAATATAAAATTTACCCAAATATTAGCTCGTCATGGTACTATTAGGTCCTTTTTAAATAGATTTAAAATAACAAATAATAATTTCTCTCATTTTAATAATTTTTCAGAACAAAATAGTGACCATATAATTCATGACTGGTCACTATATGGAAGATAACATAATATGCAAAGGTAGTAATTAGTCGCTTTCAAAAAAGTAAATGATTAACTTAAAAAAAAGAAGAAAACAATTAAAAGAATATGTTGACAGCGTTGACTTCAATAATTTTGGAGAATAATTTTCCTTAAAAATTAGTCCGGATATATTTTCGGAAAATTATTTATTCTGTGACGGATGACAAATTAGAAATTCTCTAAACTCTTGAAAACACCAGCATAGAAAGAAAACAAGAAGAACTAACTGTGACTCTTGAACCTGAGACTTTTGGTTAAAAAAAAAAATAATAAAATAAAATAAAATAAAAGAAAAATACTATTGAGGTCCACGGAGGTGCACACATCACGGATTTGGGACCTACATCACACAAGAGAATGTGTATTTACAGCATATAGTTTTGACCGCCTGATTTTTTTTTCTATTCAAAACAGAAGAATTTACTATTTTGTCTGAGTGTTTCCAGGAGTATATCAGCTTCTCCTATTTAACCAAAACATAGAAAGAAAACTAATTGTGCACTGCGAGAATTGAACCTGGCACTTTTGCCAAAGTTGTCTAGCACTCTATTCTGTACCACCATTGTAAGCAGGAGAAAGTATTTCCACGAACAAACTCATAAGAGGGTCACCAGAGTAGCTCAGGGAATCCGCTCGGGTCTCGCAATCCCGCCCAGGGCAAACTCTTATTTATAAATAATAGCTTGTCATGAGCCATGGGTGTTTAGAATAGGGTGACAACCTGTAGATAGCCTCATGGATTTTTATAAGATTTAATTTGAATACAAAGGATAGATTAAATCGGTATATAAACAAAAAAAAAAAAAATAAAGAGAATATTCAACTCTGTTTGGCATAAAAAGAAGTAATTTCCCTCCCTATAGAATTCATTATTATTAAAATACACTTCATTTAAGTATATAATTGAATGTTTCCTTTTGAAAAATGCCCAACTGAGTGAACTAAGTTTATTAGAAAACTCTATCTGAATAGTTCATAGAAAGTCTTTAGAAATTTTCTGGGATCTACCAGTAATTAGTACCCTTCATTGAAAAGGTTCTTTATCCCTTCACGAGCACCTTGGATCTCTACCACCTTGGGGAAGTAGGGCTGGAGTAAATTGGGGCAAGACTGAGTAAGAGTTTCTAAAAGGACTTGCTTTTTTTTTTTTTTTTTTTTTTTTCATACCCTTGTAAATACATTCCCAGATTATCGCTGAATAGAACCTCCCCATACTTCTCCTCAATTTAATTTAATTTGGCTAACACCCATTATTTGTTCATTTCTTTTATACCGTAATAACCATTATTAGCTTTATTTATAGCTTTCGGAAGTGGCAGGAAACTACATACATCACTTTTAAGTTTTCATTGAAAATACATTAGAAATAACCAGTAAATGTAAAAAAAAAAAAAAAATTCTAATTACAGCAATAATTATTTCTTTAAGTAACAAGTATTCTTTTTCTTCTATTGAGTTTAAAATAAAAAAAGGGTTTCTTCATTATTAATTTGCTTTCACAGAAATATATGTTTAAAGTCAGTTACACTGGAGCTGCGTAAACTAAACTGAGTCATGAATATAGGATCCTGGTGACACGATGTCCCATCTGGCCTTAATGATAGCTTTGAAGATGGCCTACAATGTAAGCCGAAACGTTGGAAGATAATTAAAAAATACACAATTTTTTAATTGTATTTTTTGGATCTACCTTGACCGAACCCTAACAAATAAAATATCAACTAAAAAAAATTTACTCTTTAGTACTTTTAACATAAGGTGTTAGTTCTGTCCTTGAATCAGCACGATTCGCTGCAATTTAATTTTTCAGTCTGAACTTAGTTCGCAAAACTTATCGCATTGCTTCGTAGCAAGATATAACGAAGATTCTCCTTGTAGTCTAGTAAACAAGACCAAAGAAGTTTGCTGCTAATTAATGCATCTAAATTTTGTGAGTGATTCAAATTTTATTGAGAAAGATGTCAGTGGTTATTTTTTTATTATTGTTAATAATTATATTATTAGTTTGTATTAGTATTAGAATATGTGTGTGTGTTTGCGTGTATGTATGTATATACATATATACACAGACACATGAATAGATAATACATGAATTATCTTTCTACTTCTCTATGGTTCACTGCTACTAGAAGTATCTAAAATTTTTGTTCTCTTTTATCAAACAAATTTTGGCTTTATAAATTTGCCATGTGACGGTGAATGTAGCTATTTATCTCCAGTGAACACATTGTCACAGACGTCATCGTCATTCTCGTCGCTTCATACCGGCGTTCCTTGTTGATTTTCACACCGTTAAGGGAATTATGGACCTCAGAGAATGAACTGTAATTTCCTCTTCTTCAATCGTACCCTCCTCCCCTAACCGCTCTTACAGTCGGAGTTCTGAGCCGATTCATGCTTGACTTTAAATTGACTTTGGCCATACTTTTAATGTTCGAATTGAGTTATTATTAATATTAGTTTTTCTATATTTTTGTTTAACTATTCTTCAATTTATTTATACTTCCTGAAAATGTGAAATCCTAACCAATTCCATCTTTAGTTTTGTATACTGCCGGTGACGACAAAGATTCTCCAAGTTGTGCAGCGAGGCGTTCGCTGTTGATTTTGGGAACAGAATTAAGGGACTATCTAGGGGGGAGTGAAAATTTTCGATTTCCCCTGCAGGAAAGAGTAAAAACTCACGAAGTAGTAATTTATAACAAGGTACAAGGTAAAGCTTGGAAAATAAAATGTAATATGGGATACTTTAATCTATCAGAGAGACATGCCTTGTTGGAGTAGATTTGACGCCCGCCTCTGAAAAGACAACTAAAGGGCTATTTTGTACTTACTACCTATCCAGAGTAATGGGGCAGGGGCGATGCTCAGGGAACCGGGTTATTGTAAACACCTTTACACTGGAGAGACTTTTATTTTTCCGATAAAATCTCCCGAGGACGGTACTCAAACCCTTAGCGTCGAGACACTGAGTCCCATTACGATCGTTCAGGCTAGGTCGGCCCTCCACACATATATAGTTGGCCCACGTAATCATGAAACTTCCTACTGAATTCCAGTATCCTTAGGCTATTATGGCAATTGTACAATGAAAAACAAACCGAGATGAAACTGGAAAGTTACCTTGACTTACTCCTAGAAATAATAGGGTGCTTACGATGATAATTTATAATTAAATATATAATACATAAATTATTAATAAATTAAACTGGAATAATTTGAATAAATTCAATAAAAAATATGAAATATGACCTTAACAAGCAAAATAAATTCAAAAACATAATACAACAATGAATAAGTTGTAATAACAAAAAGGTAAAATTTGGTCTTTTGTGAAAATAAAACTCAAATTTTTTTCCACAATTTTTTAGTGCATGGAAACAGAATAAAAAATCTAACTGTCCTGGCTGGGACAATTAGATGTTTTATTCTGTTCCCTTGCACTAAAAAATTGTTAAAATTTACGTGGGATTAAATACCAAAAAAATAATATATAAAAATTAAAATTTAAAAGTAAATAACGAGAGTCGTTTAAACAGCTTGACAATGTCAGCTCCTCCGAGCATAAGACGATATATTCGTCTGCCTCGGAGGTTAGACTCTCGTCACTAGTACAGGGAAATAACTTATCAGGCTTGTCTCGGTAGCGTAAATGGTAACGCACCTGTCCGGAAAGCTGGAGATGCAGGTTCGAGTCCAAGCTGGGGCAGTTTTATTCTGTTCCTTTTCACTAAAATTTGTTGGTGTTATTATTTACTTCAATTTTTACTCATTTTTTAGATAAAGGAATGGGAGTATGATAATAAAAAAGTTTTAATGGAAGAACTGATGAATATCGTCCAGAATTCTTTTCAAAGTAAGTCTAAAGAATTTATATTTATGGGAGGGTCTGTTGTTTTTGGAGAGCTTTAAATTCCCTAATGCCCATATTATCTTATAATAAAGGCTCCTATATGGAGTAAGTACTTTAAGTCTTCATCTTGAATCAAATCCGGCACGTCTATCTTTTTTCTTTTATATCAGCCATTAAATAAAAGTAAAACCAACCTGAAGCCTCCAGTTTAGTTGAAGGAATCTGTTTGGGGGTTCGAATGGGTAAGCATTAATAAAAATGCTGGTGTCCTAGATGTATAAAAGTAGAATGACTTCCAGTAAATGGTCCAACTATTCATGACACTAAAAGCCTGAATGGGTAGATTGGGAGAGACAAATTACTATGCAAGAAAGAAGTAATCAGTAGTATCCTTTCCAGGTTCACGTGTTCTGTGTTTTATGTTCTACTAAACCTTTTTTTCCCGCATATATAAAATTGTAAATGGTAATTACTGTATGGTTTCAATAGATTGGAAAATCAGAACATTCATGGGACTTCAGCTTTTGTCCAATTCTGCCTTGAGACCTACACTAGAGAAAACCAAATCATAATATTTCTCAAGACTACAAAATCATATGTGATCATACATATATGATCAATCATATTAGCTATATAGTTACAAAAAGAAAACAGCTAAAGAGTTGCTAAGTATCTATTAGTCTCCACGAAAAAATTGTAAAATCTAGATAATAGGAAAGTCTGAAATTCCAATGAAGATTATCTTCATTCATGCCTTATTGTCTAAGGTATATGTTTAATTAAACGAGTAAGTGAACATAATAATGTAAGAGTAATTGTTGTTTGTCACTACTAACCTTCATTATGACCTATCTTAGTGAGCTCTTGATTTTGATTACCTTAATGGTGCGCATGTGCTCCTTCTTGGCCGCTCTGGACTGGCCACACAGCCTCCTGTGCAGCCACATCAGGAAGTACCAGAGGCTCTTGGGCGACGGGAGCACGTTGAAGGGTGGCGGCACAGTCCCGCCTTCCTCGAAGTAGCTGATCCACAGTCGGCTTCTGGCGAATTTCCACTCCACGTCTGCGCGCTCCTGACAACCAGAAGACATCTTCGTTAGAGCAAGGGAAGTCTTAACTCAGCAAAGTGTGATATGTGATATCGGATCGAACAAAGTGTCTCAACTAGCTCAGTGTCATCGATTAAAAAGTACGGAGGATATGTTCAACTTTCAAATCAATAAAAAGTGAAGAAATTCACAAAATATCTCTTTTTATTTTTAGAATTATGAAGCAATATCTTTTAAAACTTTAAACTATATACATAGATGTAATTTTTCTCTCTGAATGAGTGCAGCTCAACTACTGACTGCAAGGAGTGAATTCTGAAATAGATTAAATGCATATAGAGTTTAATTATAAGAGTTATGATTATAAAATAAAAATTAACGAATTTTAGAAAATTAAGGTACTACCGATTAATAATCTAAAGGGTTATTGTCACTACCAATGAATATAGAACTATCATACCTTCTATTATCCGTCTTCATTGGTTTCTGCAAACCATCTTCTGTTGGGGAGCGCTTTCCAGAAGATGGACAATGTCCGAAAGCACTCACCAACAGAAGATGGTTTGCAGAAACCAATGAAGACAGATAATAGAAGGTATGGTAGTTCTATATTCATTGGTAGTGACAATATCCCTTTAGATTATTAATCGGTAATACCTTAATTTTCTAAAATTCGTTAATTTTTATTTTATAATCATAACTCTTAATAATAGAAGATATGATAATAGAATATATGATATTACCGATTATACTAATTTTATTATTTCCCAGCTATAGTATAATAGACAATGACCTTATAACTTTCAGAGCGAACATAAACGGTTTGAGTTATTTTTAATATTATAATTTTTGAACTTCAGGCAATATAATATTGCCTAAACATAATGTTGAGCTATTGAAATAGATTAGCCAACATCACTTGCATGAGTGCAATGAACAAGCCAACTTAACTTTATCGACATATGTTTTCTTGCTGGCTTGAGTACTTTCTATCTTTGAAAGGCATCATCAGAAGGAAAGAAGCTCCTTCAAAAGATTTAGTACCTATTGGATAATCATAGATCGTTTTAAGCCTACTTGAAGACGTCCTAATATTTTAGGAGCTAATGGATGATGTGAAAAAATACTTTCAAATAGTTTGATGTTTGTAGACTTCCTTGAAACCCTAAGGACTTCAAACATGTTTGGAAAATAAAATAACCAAGATTTAGAAAAAGCATATTTGCAATTTTTGACCACAGAAACCATGAAAGCGCATTAAATAACCCTCAATAATATCAATTAATGATAAAAATAGGCACAAATATAATATCGTCTCGCTAAGGTATGTATTGGCATCTGAAAAAGATAAAATATATCAAATTTAAATAAATGTACATAGGTGAAATATTTGTGATAGTACTTACTGAAATGAGCTGATATGAGTGATTCATCATGGCGATGAGTAGATTGAGCAGGACGACGATATTGATCACAGAGTAAGTTCCAAACATGAGCATTCCCCAGAACCTTGTGAAAGTCTTAATGCCAGCCAGCTCGAAGTTGTCGAGGTCTATGAGGCCGAAAACCGCCCAAAACAGGGTCTGCGACGTCTCGAACAGGCTGTCGGCAGAAAGTTAACTCTCGTCATCTGCAGATATGACATAGGCCGTGATTCCACACAAATCCCCCACTCCAGGACACTAACAATACGTCTCTTCAACTCTGGTTATATTTAACGGGGGAAGTAAATTATTCTTTGATGGATTAAAAATCTACAAATGCCATGTTGACTTCATCTTAACTCTTCCTATTAACGGAGGTAAAAAGGTTATGTTTAGCTTACGCTACAAACCGCCATGTAAATTTAAATGAAAATAATTTTTTTTTAAGGCTGAGGATAAATATAGAAAATGAGAAAAAATAGGTAAATATAGGATGTTATACTTACAAGTTATTTATGTTTATTTTCTTAGAAAATTAGAAATTGCAATCGATCTGATTATCAAAATAATTTGTAGAATCTATATTTCGTCTTCGTTTTTCTCTATCTCATGTCTAAAATAAATTATTTTAAAATTCACTATGTTAATATAAGATGTAATTAATAACTTTAAAACCAATTTTAAAAACTTTGAATTAGAAATTTAAAAAAATATATATACATATTGAATTCAATAATTTAAATTTAAAATTTCAATAATTTTATTTTACTTTTTGTAATTCTACATTACATAATAATATTATGTAAATTTCTGTAAGATCTTAAACATATAAGAAAATAAACTATTGTAGAATAGATTTAAAAAAAAATCATCATATAAGAATGTGGGATTAAGGTTTTAGGTTTTTCACTTGTCTTATGTTACTTTTATTTATTTATTTTGAGAAAGCAAATTAGCTGCGTTTTCAATTGTATTTCTCAAAATTATATTCCGGTAATCTACCATGAATACAGTTAAGGTGCAAAATTGGCCACTAAATGATTCCTCACATCGTTGAACAAATATCCTGGCTAATCTCTTATAAACCTGAAAAATTCCAAAAGCTCCAGTAAAGAGCATTCCTTGTTGCTATTAATAGAAAATAAAATTTCTTCTTACTCTAAGTTTCTCAAAATTACCAAAACTCAAAGGCTACGAACCACATGTAGGAATGAAGAAAAGATATCCTTACTTGATATTGTTGTTATGTACATTGCCATACATTATTATTTAACCTTGTTTAATGCTGCTTAGTAACTTTTAGCACTTACCGAAGAATGTAGCTATGTCAAGGCAAATTGCTATGAAAATATGGCTTGGCTGTAACTATTACTTTTTTTTTTCTTCCTGAAGAAGAGAAATAAGAGGTTCAATGGATCATCCAAAACTACTGAACTGAATTGAAGTTTTAACAGTTTTAGAAGTATTTTAAGTTCTCAATAATATCGGATGGATTTTCATATTATATTTAAAAACAAACGAGGGGTATGTCATTAATTTTATATTAGTTATTTATTGAATGCTGTTATTTATTTATTTCTGAGTTGTATTCGATGTTCTTAATGAAAAGCTATAATACTCTTAATGTTTTATGGGGTGAAGGCCTGATCTTCCAGTAGTGAAGGATAGATGAGATATAGATTAGTTTACGCATTCTGAGCAAAACATGTTGGTGGATATAATAGAATAAATTTTAATTTTTAAGACTGTATATTGCTTTAATTTAATGTTTACTGTTATGAAATGTAAATTTAATATTTAATAAATAAGCAAGATAACATTTTCCTGTGATGAAATGGCCTTGAAATTATTTGAATTACGACAATGAAATATAAAGTATGTGTGGACTGCAGTTTCCCCGGGGACAACCATAGATTTTTGAAAATATTTTGTATGCCTCTTGTTGTAAATAAATCCATTTGTAAGAAATTAAATTGATTTTATTGTGTAATTTTTGTATAGTATGAAGATTATTATAGAGTATAGTTACATTTGAATAAATACGTACGCCATACATAGACTCACATAAACACTTGCTCCGTTTCGGCTTACTTCCAATTAAACCCATTGTGCAACTTACTGCATAAATTAAAGCCCTTTACATTTAAGTGACGCAAATGATGACGTCAAGTTGTAAATGACTAACTCGATGAAGACTCAGCTCAGTTGAACAACGGACTAATTGGGAAGCCATTACAATGTTTATAGAACTCCACTTGGATTCAAATGTCTTAGCAGTTCTATTTCTGAAATAAATCTTTCTCACTAATGACAGCAAAGATCCTTTCAAGTTTCCGTTCAATTCTAAACTATCTTGAAGAGTGGCCTTAATACATCTGTCGAATGAGACTGAGTCGGCTGGTCGCAATCTGTTGATCTGAGAACAAACTTTCTGCAAATAGACCTCATTTCGGTCGCCTCTTCCGACCAACTTGACGCTATTCAAGATGGTATTAACAATGATTGACAAAGCAGAAAATTACAAATAGTTTGTTCTTCATAAACATCAAACACAGGCTGTATTGAAGCCCGTAAAATGCATCTATCGAGAGAAGTCTCTCGAACGTAAAAATCAATCGGACTATATTTCAGACTTCCTTGACGGCAGTGATGGAGAGAGAGTAAGTATCCTGATTTAGGACAACTAAATCATAACTGTATCCAAGACCGGTGCTTCCTCTTGAAATATTTCTAAATAAAAGTCCGGATGTAATGCCTAAATAAAATTTTCAGAATAGAGTAAGATAAAAATATTTCAAGCCCATTTCCGTGTTAAAATGACTCCATGTACCAGTATAATTTAGATATGCTGTGTTAATTCATTTCGTATGCATGGCACAGCGTTACAAGATATGGTCTCTGAGCTATGAGGAGGGGGTTTATGACCATGAAGACGCTAAAAATAAAATATAATGGGTGCTTTGTTTCCATTCATGATAAACTTTTCATAGAGCATAGAAAGATATGTTTGACAAATAATTGTTAAGAGATTAGAAAGTTGTTTGATCGCTATAGTCCAATAGAATACTACATATCTATGGCAGTATAGTGGCGATTCTCAGTGCTATTGTGCAGAAGTATTCTAACTTTGTGACGCAGGAACTAAACCATGACTCAGCAAAGTCTCTGAGACGATTTTTGCTCGAGATGGCTTCGAGTCATTTCTCAAGATGAGGCAGAGTCAGCTGAAGGATGAGAAGCAGAATATCGATGATCGGGTAGGGGTGAAAGATATCCGTCCACTCCAGGATAATGGCAGAACACCACTGGTAATATCGAGGATCGGAGTGGGCCTAACAAAGAAGACTTATAGGAGGGACTTGGACGCTGGTGGGAGCTTGTCACATGAGGGGGTGGAGAAATAGATGGCAAGGGTGGGATGTCTCGGGAAAGGAATTGGGGGACTGTGCTCATCCCTTGGAAGGAAGGGATGACTTTGATAAGCAACCCTTAGCAACCCTTATTTATATATATATATATAT
>KZ807316.1:345231-362898 GCA_000696205.2 Oncopeltus fasciatus | reverse complement strand
ATATATATATATATATATATATATATATAATGAAACACTCGCGGCTGCGATATATAGTACTCAAGAACAGGTTGGATAGAGAGTGCAGTACACGCACAAAAAGAAAAAAAAATCACAAGTAGTAAAATTTTCGAGCATCTCTAGCCCATCGACTCCTCACCGACGAAGAGCGCGAGATCCACGAAAATTTTACTCATTGTGATTTTTCTTTTTGTGTGTGCGCTGCACTCTCTATCCCACCTGTTCTTGATTGCTATATATATATATATATATATATATATATATATATAAATATATATATATATATATATATAAATATGCGTGTGTGTGATTGTAATTTTATTGTAAGACAGTTGAATAAGGGTTGAAATTGTCATCGGTAGAGTAGGGTAGCAACATGAACTAAAATAATAGTTAATATCATTTTTAGTATCAATAATTTCGTATTTACTGAAAAACATATATAGGAAAGAATAGATGGAAAATGTAATTTAATTGCAGTATTGTTTAATATATGTTTATTTGAGAAAAAAAGACTCATTGAGGAAGATATTAATGAATTGAACAAGGATTGCTAGACATCACCCCCTCCATTTATTTTGAACAAAGAAACCAAATTAGGTATTTCGGGTTTCATTCCACTTACCGTGGCATTGGTTAGTTAAATCTAGGAATAAGAGTTGGAGACGACTAAACTTCAACTCCCTTTAAGTTATTGAAAGCTAAGTTGCAAAAATAAAATATTTTAGAAATCAATAGTATGTTAAAATATAAATTTTTATATCCTTTAAGAGTCAGTCTTATCAGATATCTTCTACGATTAGGAAGATCGGATTTTATAATATATTCTTATTAATTATTTAATTTAGTTGTGGTATTTTATCCCACGAAAATTTCAAACAATTATTGAGAGGGAATAGAAAATAAACGATTCCTGGCTGGGACAGATAGTTTTTTATTTTCTATTCCCTCTCAATAATTATTCTTATTAATGTAGCTCTGATAGAGTTTTTACTATACATATTATACTTTCCGCTACTGGAAGTTGTTATGACATAGTGAAGGGCCTTAGTGTATTACATAACGAAACACCAATGGTTCAAATGGTCAATTACAGTGCATATTAGCCTGCATGCTGGACCATGAACGGACTTCGGCATGCGTTGTAATGTGCAGCTGGCTTCCGTAAGTGTATGTAATGTACTGATAACGAGATGCGTACTTTGTTCTTGGCGTAATTTGTAAAGAGAAATGAAGAAGGGGAGTTCATTGTGATATTGACTACCCTAACATAACATAACTAACCCCTAATTGTATTGTTTAGGAAATGAAAGGAGATATAGAGAATGAAGATTGTTAAAAATACACAAATTGGACTGAGAAGGGCAAGGGGGAAATAAGCCGAAGGGTAACACGAAAGATAATTAAGGAGAGAGAGGGAGAGGGAAGGGGAAGGAGAGAGAATATTATTAATGTTTTTAAAAATTGTGAAAAAATTGTGTGGAGTATTTTTGCTCACGATTTTATCTAAATTACTGTTTTAAAAGATTTAAGTTCGATTCCTTTTCTAAAAGGAAATCAAAATGGGTCATCGAATCCGATAAAATAATTCTTACGGGTCTGCCGAAGAATGCGGGTTCATCACACGACGGAGGGTTGCTAGATAATTAATTAATTAATTATTTATTATTCGTATTGTAATAAATTCTAATAATCATGGAACATAATAGTGTAAAAGGACATATATAATTAATAAGTATAATAAAAAAAAGTCCATCACGCAGGAGTTACTTAATGTAAGCAGATTTCTCGCGTTTGTCTTCATCTGTAGTCAATCCACAATTATTTATTTAAAATGTTTGCAATGGAAAGCCTAAATAATGTATTTGATTTCTATGTTTAAAAATAAAAGGGCGCATATAGCTCTCAAAATCACACTATTATATATTTTTATTTTTATTTTAAGGGTTTATTTGAAAATGTTATGAGTCATAAAATTATATTTCAGTCGTGATAAAATTATTTGTATGTACATGAGCAAATTGGGTTTCAGTTAAGTCGTTTAGTAGGTAGGATTAGAAAAAAAAAACTTTAAAAAGATCACCATGTAGTGAGGTAGCTAAAATGCCTCTTTTCCTCTGAAAATCGCTAAAATGCATGAAGATATTTAATAAAGAGAAGAAAGAAGCTAGGAGGGCATCCAAATCTTTAAAATAGAGATACATAATTTGGAAAATTTAGTTTTCCATAAAGCTGCGATTCAGTCTGTATTTCTCGTTTAGTTTCACCATATGTAACAATCTTAATTTAAAAAAAAAATGAAAGCAGGGAATGTAGCATATCATAGGACGTAAGTGAGATTTTATATATCAATTTTTTGCTCAGATATTGGTCACCTGGGAACAAATGTATTTCGTAGTGATGGTTTAACACTACGGACACTTAAAAATCAAAGAAGGAAGAGGAATACCTTATACAGGGGCTTGAAATATATTAATTTTCATTCCGATATTGATCAGTCAAATATTTCATCTAATGAACAATATTTCTTGAAATAACGTGAAAAGTTCTTCATTATTTATTTATATACATAAATTATTTAATTAATAAAGCAGAGAAGAGGGTAACACTAATGAAAGAGATCTTGGGAAGACGTTGGCAACAGGTGGCCTTCAAAGAGCATGGAAGTTTATAACAAGAAAAGTTTATGATTGACTCGTTTTGGGGCACTGGAGGAGAAGAATGGGAGAATTGGCTGGAACTATTCCAGATCCTCGCCTTGTGACGGGGGATGGCGACCACAAAGCACTCGACTTCCCTTATACTCCTGGAGTATTTACATTCCAACACTGCAATCTTTGGCTATCGTTAAACTGTGTTATCCTGTAGCAACGGCCTTGTCCAAAGATCTCATTGGGAAAAAATATATATTATATATATTAACATGAATGTTTATTATGTTAATAGGATGGTTACCGTTAGACAAGCCCTCTGTCTGAACTCTAATTGGTTACAAAGGGGGAAATATACATACTAATAGCAATTATACAATTTGAAATGTCTTCAAATACCTTTCTTATATTGTTTTATGTTTTCCTTGCTTTGACTGCTTTCTTCTTTCCTTTATTAATCCTCAATGATCTTCCCTCTTGCATGAATCACGCAAGGTTAAATTATAGACATCATCTTCTCTTTCGATTTCCCCATAAATTTATTTCAGTGGCTGATTTGCAGAGCACCTTACCCACTCGGCTTAAAGACGAGCGCCCCAATGTATTACGTACTAAAAGATAGGTTTATAAATATTGAAAATGAATATACGAATCTATGGTCAAAAAGTTTGTGATAGAAACCAGAAATTGTAAAAATTCTCATAATATATCGTGAGAGCAGTGTGGGTCTCGCAATCCTGGCTCTGAGGGTTCAAATCCCATCCTGGGCAAGGATTTATAGATAAATGGAAGCTTGTTCCAAGCCATAGATGTTTAGAACGTGATGGCAATCTGTAGTTAGCCCCTGCCTTCTAGACCTTAAGTGGTTGAGAGAGAGGCCAACACATAATAATAATTAAAAAAAAAAAAAACTACACAAGAATAGAACATTTAAGGAGTTTTTAATTTGTATGGGAGTTAGTCTCCCCTATTAAGAGAAAAATAGGAAAGTACCAAGTAACAAGTAACTTACTACTTCTTAAAATTGTTGATTCAACATTAATTAAAGGGGAACTATTATATGTATATAATGAGACCTATTTATTAAACTTTTTAAATTATTGACTGACCAATAATAAAACTTTCATGGAACAATAATTATATAATATTCTTTCATTATATACTTACATAATATATATTATTATATATTTACTTACTATGTAATTATACTTACATACTTCTATAATTTTCTTACAATCATAATTTTATTCATTTAGTACATTAGATTTGATTTTGAAATAATTAGATATATTAGTAATATGCAGAGTTATTGCACGAAGAATGATTATTCAAATTATATAAAACTTTGTAGGAATATTATTACTGCTTTCATAACCGAGAAATTTATTTTACTCAAGACGGTTTCAGTTGTAAATCTTCCGCTGTACATCTTAACAATAAATTTTAACTTAGAACTCTTTCTATAATTTATAAGTATACTTCAAGAGAGAGTTGTGTGTGTGTCGCACCGGATTTTTTAAAGAGAAGTATTACCTACCTGGTAGTAGGAGACCACCCGGAGCGCGACTGTCGCCACATACAGCGAATTTGTTATGAAGTCTATGACGTTCCACATGTCCGCAAGGTAGTCTTCCAGCCCGACGTCCCACAACTGCTTCACCTCGGACCACATCAGACCTGGAACAAGTATTTGTACGTCAGCCCACATGAAGCAAGGGTAAATACGACGATTTCATTCATAAAATGCTTTCTTTATATCTGCTCTCATTAAAGAACAATTCTTCTGGTAAACCGAGTTTTAAAAAAAAATCTTAACTTTTATAATAACTTTAATAATAAATTCCAATACTGTTAAATATTATCAAATGGGGAACGTTTGACTTTGGAGATTATTAGATTGTTAGATGAGCATTGGATGGTCAACCTTGGTCAGTTAACCTTGACCGAACCCGAACAAACTCTCTACTATTAAAAATGATGATTTATGATAAAATAAACAACTATTATCTTAAAAATTATCGACAAAAACAGTCTTAAGATCATTCTCAAAATTGTACAATATTAATTTAAACATGGCGAAATGTTTCTATATTCCAGAAGTAATTTTCTGTCATATATGTTCCTTATTGTAGTTTTGAAGTACAAAATAAAAAGGAAAACATAAAATAACGTCTATCCCCTTTCGTGTTCCCTTCTTCCAATTAGCCCTTTTTAGGGGGTAAGATTAAAACAACCATTATCAATCGTTTCTTATAGTAATATTTACTGTCCAAGACGAATTAAATAACAAAACACATAACAATATTACTTCATTTTTAATCATATTTATTTTGGTCAACAAGTTTCACATCTTATATTGACGCTTTAACAGAAGAAATATCCCCTCCTCCAAGGTTACGTAAAAAATGTAGTTGTAATCAGTATAAAACACGAAACTTTTGCCATTATAACATAAAAAATGCAACTAGAAGGTCAGTAGGAAAGAAGGATATTGATCAAAAGGAGAGTTTTTTTGACCGTAGATATTATTCTTAGATGATGTTGGCGAGCGCTTTCGGACATTATCCATCTTCTTGGCAACTCCAGTGACAGTGAACACATGTATTCGGCCAAGAAGAAGGACAATGTCCGAAAGCGCTCGCCAACTGAGGATGGTTTGCAGAAACCAATGAAGACGGATAATAGAAGCTTAAAAGTTATTTTTGTGTTATGTATCAAAGTTGAGTTATGTGTACATGGACATGGAGGTGAGGAATATGTTTTTTATTGTTTGTCTTAGCGTAATAAAAATTATAGAAATAACTATTTTTCGTAACCGCATTTTTCTTTGCAATATAACTTATTTCATTAATGAGTTACATAGGACCAATATGTTTCGAGTTCAACTGAAATTTGTAGTAATGTTGTATAACTGTTTATATTTAATTTGTTGGAAATATACTTTAATGCAGCTGTGGCCATTGTTACGTGAACTCGAGGGAAATTCGACGGAGAAGAATACGCTTACGGACCAGTGCGTGGACTACTTGTTCAAACCTAGCCCCTCCCACACACCCCCAGACAGAGGGTGGACAATGCAATACATACATACGGAAAACGTGGGGATGGTTTAGGATCGCTGAGTGGATGTATGGAGATACATTCTGGTAAAACTTCGCCCTTTTGACTATTCCCCCCAACTGAGCAGCCTCTAACTTCTGCCCACAAGTAAAGTTAGCTAGTTAAACTGCAGAGAGCCACTTCACTCTGATTCTAATATGTTTAGTAACCACAGAAAGTTTACCAAGTTTACTGCTCTAACTGTCTTATCACTTACGCGTAGATTTTACGTAAATACTTGCCAGATAAGCATCTCATTTTATGATACTTCATGTACAGATTGAGCACGATAAGAAGCTTTGATTTACAGCGCAATTGAACGATTTAATTACTTTTTAACAGTCAAGATTTATAGCGTGGACTAAAATTTACGTGAATTAGGGTTATATTTATTTACGACCTAATTAAACTGGATTTAAAAAAGAATAAAAATCTTTGAAATAACTTATTGTTAAGGACTAGGAAAGTAGGTGGAGTGACGACCAGTCCTGTATGAGAACTGGCCAATTGAAGGAGGGCACCTGTTTCCTTTCGTCCGAGAAGAGAATTAGTGTTACTTAGAAATCCTCCTAGAATCTTCTAGACCTGCCTCGGCTTTTTCCTGAAGTTATAAAAGCAGTTCGCCAGCGGTCCCCGAGTCGGTGATAAGTTTGTGTTACTCAGTGGCAGATTCCGTATTTATTCATACCCAAACATGAAGAAATACACACACACACACACACACACACACATATATATATAGTGGGTCTACTAACCTGATACCCATCCCAGGATGAGCCACTCGATGATGGAAGGAAGAGCGCCTCTCTTCGTGGTGACAGGTATCGGTTGACGAGCATGGCCTTCGGTGGCTCCCGCCCAGTCCAGAAGGGTTTCGATCCTTTGGGAGGCCAGAATCAGAAGGACTGGGGAAAAAAATACAAATGAGAAATAAAAAACAAGTGAAACAGACTATAGTAATAGTAAACAGACTACAATAGTACTAAGGATACAAAGTACTGCATATAGAACCGACTGTGGTATTAGGACTAAGTCTATTATGTTTATTAAAAAGTGGGTAAAAATTGACTTCAGCTTGCTTTCGTAATACATTCCTCGCATGGGGGGGAAGGTAAATAGTTTTCTAAGAAAGAATATTATATACATGAAACAAGTAGAACGAAATTTATATATTTAATAGATCGTATTATACCTTTCTGTGGTTCAGATTACTCATTCATTGGTCTCAACACATATGTCATTAGCACTTTTTATATGTCATTGGAAATGGACAAATATGAAAAGTGCAAACTTTACACTCTTCATTTAGAAATTTTACTATTGCACTATATTTTGCTTTTATATGATGAATTGTTTTGATACTTTAAATGACTTTTATGTATAAAAAGAAAAAAAAATATTGAGAATCTCGAAAATTACTTTAATAAGGGAAGAAACGAAAATCTATCATGCAAGAACAAGTAAACTAATCGAATCCTTCAGCATCATAGTTGAAGCATGTAAACCCTACAATTTATGTTTAGATTTTCGAATAACACAAAGGGACATATAAATGACCCTTACTTCAACGCAGGAGCTGTGTAAACTAAACAAATTTTCCATGGTTCATAAAGGTAAACTTATAAAATGACCTTAAAAGCTAGAAACCCTGAAAATTACATAGACTATACTATTAATTTTCTTTTTAAATCTTTAATTTTAAGTATCATCCTTATCCTGCATCTTTTTTAACAATGTTGCATATCATAAATGGTACTAAATTAAACTTTTTGTTTATTATGTTAAGCAATATATTTTATAACGAAAAAGTAAAGAGTGAGAGATTGAGAGATGGAAACTGGGGAGGAGTGAGATAGAATGAGAGAGAGAGAGAGAGAGAGAGAGAGAGAGAGAGAGAGAGAGAAAGAGAGAGAGAGAGTCAGAGAGAGAGAGAGAGTCAGAGAGAGAGANAGAGAGAGAGAGAGAGAGAGAGAGAGAGAGAGAGAGAGAGAGAGAGAGAGAGAGAATGACCACGTATAGATAAATAGTACATAGTTATTTTTCATTATTTATAAAACCTCAGATTTTTTCTATACATTTTTTCACGCTTGAAAAAATACTGGAACTTTCAGATGGTAGATTATCTCACTAAAAGCAAAGACAGGTCTGGCACAGTTCCAAAAAACTCCGGTGGCACGGACGGATGGTTAAAGGCCAAACAGGATTTCTTTCTACGTTGGGGATAACACGGACATTGGGCTCATATTAACAACGAATGAAGTAATAAAGTGCCAATATTCAACCCTTGCCAAACCACTACTCCTTGGGTGACAGGCACGTTTTAATGGAATATCGCCCCGCAGTATATAAGTTAATTTCACTATGAATAGGTATTAAAACAATGAGTAAAAAATGAATGGGTATTATAATTCAAGTTAAAAAATGAAATAATAGTTCCTCATTAGTTGAATAACGTCCACCGGGCGCGCCTGGTATCAGCATGGAAATATGCCTGCGAAACCGTTTGATTATTTCTAGGATTTACGCTTGCCATACAATACCAAGTAGTATCTAAAAGATTATTTTGCAGGTACCAGTGCAATGCAACTAGCGAATCAATCCATCAATTATAACCGGCTGCTCTGAACTCCCAAGGAATAAGTATTTATATATAGTATATACTACATCAAGTATTAATTCTGAACGAAGATGTGTCATATTATAAATATATTCCTTGAATAATAATAATTTTAAAAAAACCGGTTTAAGGCATATTTGGATCAAGTTATCATTACGCATAGGCCAATCCCAAATAAAATATGATATTAAATAATAATGGATTTCTTAAATCCATTAATTTCTAAAGGACGCAAATAGTAAACGTATCGGGTACTGATAATATGAACAAAAAATATGCAAACGGATAAGATAATCTCAGAATTTAACAGTTGAATAAAAATGAATAAACTAATTAGATTTCTGCTGTCATCTCTATAAATAGATTAGTGTTGACCATAACCGTCAGGGAGGAAATGGGCTTAATGGGTGAAAATAAGGGGAGAGAGAGAGAGAGAGAGAGAGAGAGAGAGAGAGAGAGAGAGAGAGAGAGAGAGAGAAGTTGTGACAGACAGGAACATGCCGTAGGTCCATAGTCATATCACAGTTCTTATTAGAGCATAGTGCTTTTCTAGCCTCATGCAGACTGTATAAATGACTGTGAAATCCTTTTTACAGATAACAGGAGGAGGGTGTAGGAGTTTGATGGCCACAGAGTACCTGCAGAAGCATATCTACATTGTCCATCAAGAATTAGTCCTCTCCCCTTCAATATGAACTCAACAAGATCCGAAAGGTCAAAGGACGAAACTTTCTGTGGTCACCTATGATTCACAGGCCATCGGTTGGTTAACAACACTCCATAGACAATATACTCTTTAGCGGACCGAACGAAGAAGTGATATATGTTGCTGTCTCTAACGACGAAAATCTCTCTTCAAGATGAAAAAATGAGTAAGCACCAAGAGCTAAAGGGTTCACAGGCTACTTCTGGTGGGGGTGACCCCAATAGTGATCACAACGAAAGATATTTTTAGGAAATATACTAAAAGTAACATTAAGACCCTGGGACGGTCTTAATTAGGAAAGTACGGTATTTTCATAAAATGAAATTGTGCATTCATTATGTCCACCTCTATCGTTTTTAATTGTGGCACAAATTTCAGGTATATTTTACTTTCATTACTGTTTTCAGTTTCAATTATCTGCTCAGCCAAAATAGTTGGACAAATTATAAAGAAATATTATTTTGTTTCAAATAAACATTATGGTTTTCAACCAGTTTCCTTGAATATAAATTCTTTTTTTAAGAATTGAATATTCTTCCGCCTTCTCTGGAGTTTAAAATATTAGTTTGTTTGAAAAACTTTTTACATAATGAATGTAGAGCTTTCTGTCATCAAGTATGTCATCATTGAGGAAAGGAAGATATTTAAAGTTTCCTAAAATAATAATGGGTATAGCACTATCATTTGGCTAATGGTGTATGGAGCAAGAAAACAGCAAAATAGGAACAGGATCCATGATGTCGTTCAGAATATAATTTTAAAAAAAAATTGACATCTTTAAAAATTTAATTTCAAAGAAATACATTTATTTTCGCTCTAACAAAATTGATAATAAAACAAATAATAGTGCTCTGCAAACTGATAGTCCATTGATTCTTAGAGATGGTTCCTTTTAATTATTTAAAATTTTTTTTTAGTTTTATAAAAAGTAAAATTTTACACTCTTGAAAGGGCATCAGCATAAGAAGCGAAATTGATAGAGCACAATATAGTTGATTTAAAATGAATAAGTTTTTTTTTTTATAAATATTTTATTTGGTTGTGGTTTTTTATCCCACGTAAATTTTAAACAATTAATGAGAGGGAATAGAATAAAAAATCTAACTGTCCCAGCCAGGAATCGATCCTGGATCTCCTGCTATCCGGGCCGGTGCACTTGCCGATTGTGCTACCAGGACGCGCCAGGTATCTCATTCGATTCCCTCTACATTGGCGAGAGCCTAACCACAACCAAATAAAATATTTATAAAGAAAAAATTAAATTATGTGAACTAGATAGGCCGGATAGCAGGAGATCCAGGTTCGATTCCTGGCTGGGACAGTTAGATTTTTTATTCTATTCCCTCTCATAAATAAGTTTTTTTTAATAACGTCAGCAGTGAAGAAAGATATTAATATTAATTGATATTAAATGTTAATTGATCATATTAAGACTTACTTACCAACTCATATAAATCTCTTATACTTATAAATCTGTATGGAGGGGGTGAGGTCCCTGGGTGAACTTACACAGAAAAGTGAAGTAGGAGGCCGAATGGCAAATGAACTTGATGAATGGCTTCCTGAGGGTCTGTCCAGGCTTGGAGTGCGGCGCTATGATGTACATGATGGAGAATATGGGAAACATGGAGCCTATCCTGATGATCTGGAGAGCTTGGAGGACCATGTTCTGGCGTCGGAAGCCTGGGAGCCCTTCGTACCAGATCGAGGCCAGAAGTTGCTGGACATTTGGGTGTGCCACGAACTGAAACACAACACTCCTGTCATGCGCATTTATCACCTGTAAGATATAATATTTTATATGGATGTATGAGTAAATATATATCTCATTATTAGAAATATAGTATTGTACTAACTGAAATATAAAATTATTTTAAAAACCAAAAAAAAAAAAAAAACCTGTGTAGTTTATATCTCAAATGGAGAGTTTTTTTTTTGTTCTTTTTACCGTAGATATTATTATTTTATTAGATGTTTTTTGTTGGGGTTCGGTCAAGGTAGATCCAAAAAATACAAAAATTTGTATTTTTTCAATTATTTGCCAAAGTTTCGGCTTACATTGTAAGCCATCTTCAGGGCTGTTGCAATACAATGTCATAAGATTAAAAAATATATGCATGTATATACATTATTCTTACATAGACTTGTCATGACTAAATGTACTGTGATATCAAAAGTATGTAAAATAAGTAGAAAATTTCAAAATACAAAAAAATATAATTCACCACACCTACCTATCAGGAAGGCGAGTCCTTTCACCTGAATCCAATTTTCATGACTGAGGTAGGATTTGGAACTGGATTGGAAAGATTTTTGATATGGACAAGATGGATTGGGGAAGGGTGGGGAGTAAAAGGCAGTAATTACAAAGGGAGAGCGGCCTGCATCAAAGGGGGCAATACCAGGAAAAAAGGTAGGACATTATTGCGGATAAGTAGCCTAAGGAACTAGGAGACATGTTTGAAAGGCTTGTTTTGAAGAAGGGCTAATGGTCTTTCAGAATGTTGAAAATGTTTGAATAAATAATCTAAAGGGTTATTATACCTACCAATGAATATAGAACTATCATACCATCAGTAATCCGTCTTCATTGGTTTCTGAAAAGAAGAAGAAAATGGTTTGCAGAAACCAATGAAGACGGATTAAAGAAGATATGATGTTTGAATAAATTGAAGAAATTTGTTTTATGTCATGTTATGTTATGTTGTGTTGTAAATTTATGTGAACGGTTTCAAATAAAAGGCGTTTGTGTTCGTAGGGTTGAGTGCAAAGAATGGTTATGTTATCAAAGTCAAAGGTGTGTCCTTCATGAATGACTTGTTTTGAGAGGGTAGTTTTTATTAGTTTTTGTTTGTTTATGTCATTTTTAAGATTGTTGATTCTACGGAAAATGGGGTTTTTAGTTTGCTCAATGTTAGAACCATGGCAATAAGGAGTGGAACAAGGAATTTTATAAACAATATTGGTTCTTAAACAATTCATTCTGTTAAAATGAGGGATGGGGTCTTTAAGGATTATTTAAATGGATTTTAGTTTGTTGTTAGTGGAAAAAGCAAGTTTAAGGTTAGGGAAAGTATTTCTAAGGGATTTCTTAATATTTTCACAAAGTTTTGGAAAATACGGAAGAGAACGGAAAATGAGGTCATTTTTTTTGGAGGGAGGGGCATAGTTAGGAAAGTGGAAAAATAGAGTTTTTTAATGGTATGAGTAGGGAAACCATCAGAGAGGAGGATGTGTGTCACACGTTCGATATTTTTGCTTTGAAATGTCTTGTGAAAGTGTGTGTGTGATCTGCAGATAAGATTTTGGGCCACATTTATTTTTTGATGATGAGGGTGAGGTGATTTAAAGTACAAGAGACGACCTGAGTATGTGTGCTTGGTGTACCAATCAGGGGGGATAGAGCCGTTGGTGTTACGGATAATAAGGGTCTCAAGTAAGGGGAGTTGATAATCAGACTCAATTTCAATGGTAAATTTGAGACAAGGGTGGTACGAGTTAAATGCAGTATGGATCTAGGGATTTTTTCTGGATTGAGAATGTGGAACATATTTTCTAAGGAAGAAAATGTCGTTACGAAAGGATGGATGAATAGAATCTAGAATATAGATACTCTATACTAGGAGGACATTAAGGGTAATGTTTAAATTTTATACATTATAATGAAGTAAACACTCGATTAATCAAATTTTTAAATTACATCAAACAAACAAACAAAACAAGAAAACACTCTCTTTGTCTATCGCAAAGGTCATTTCTTACAATCTCTAGAGATATTTCAGTTACTAGAGAGCTAACATCAGGATCGATAAACAATCTATTACATAAAGTATTAGGTGTAATACATTTTTAAAAATGCAACTATATTAAACTATAAAAAAATAGTAGTCATAGCATAAAAATATATCCACAAAAAACTTAATTTAAATATGTTTGCAAAACATTTCAAATAAACAAAAATGAATAAATATGAAAAAAAAAGTTATACTATCAGTTTAAACGATTTTTTTTTATATCCTTCATACTACTGTTCTACATCTAAAAATTCTGTTATCTATAAGATTGTATATTAGTGACGAAGTCAACTAAAATTCGACTATAGTGCAATATCGATTAATTGATAAAAATCGGTTCTCTTTGGAACAAAATGAAAGTGTTCTAATTTCTGGATGAAAATGACGTATGTAGACGTCTTCAGTATGTTGAGATGTGGAGCTGTAACAGTTATGGAATCCTGTCGTGGTGCAAGAGAGGAAGAACGAAGATACAGTTGCAGACGACTCCAGGGTTCTTTTATTCCACTGCGTTATGCACTAAGGTAAGGCGTAACAGTATGGTTTTGTAATTTTTAAATAATTATGCAAGTATTACAATACCATTTACATTATTCTAATGTATCATATACACTGTTATAAGTAAATAATAGTCTAGTGGTTATGGTAGTGGACTCTTTAGTCAGTAAGCTTAGGTTCAATAATCAGAAAGCACAGTAGGTTTTCTACTTTTGTGCATTTTTTTCTGATAAATCGTAGAATTACTGGTGTGTCCCTAGTAATATCTAATCCAAATTGGGCAAGTGTCTTTTTTCACCATAAGCTTCACCAATAACACTTTCCATGTTTGTTTCAGTCATAATTGAATGAAAAAAGAGTAAAGGAGAGTTTGTTGACCTTAGATATTATTCGAAGATGATTTTAGTTGGGGTAAAAAATGTATTTTTTAATAAAGGATTATCTGCCAACGTTTCGGCATGAGAGAGGATGTCCTGTCCCTAAGTTCACATTTCCATGACTCACATTCCAGTCATGGAAATGTGAACTTAGGGACAGGACGTCCTCTCTCATCTTCATGATAGCCCTGAAGATGGCTTACAATGTAAGCCGAAACGTTGGCAGATAATCCTTTATTAAAAAATACATTTTTTAAATTTGTGTTTTTTTGGATCTACCTCGACCGAACCCCAACTAAAATCATCTTAGAAAAAAGAGTAAATTACTCTTAAAGCTTACAGGCTATAAAGAGCTGTGAAAGCTAAATCTTTATGGTTAGTATTAAGTATTAGTAAGACACTAATATTAGAAAATGATATATTGCACCCAACATAAAGTATTTATATATATATTTTTTATAAACTAACATAAGGATGTTAACTATTATTAGTTTGTCAGTAAATGTAACGATCTCCAGGTTTCTTCAAATCCTTTCCTCTCCCCCTACTTTAATCATTCATAAAATTATTTAGTTTTTTATATATTTCATATTTATATTTAGCGGTATTGAAAATTTGATTTTTTCAATGAGAAAGTCCATTTTGTCGTAATTTGATCTTAACAGTCGAAGAAAGAAAATGAGGCAAAAGAGCTGAACGCTAAGTTGGGACAAATAGATCAATTAAAAAAAAAAAAAAATCCCTCATCGATCTGTATAAAATATGGGTGTTGCCGGGTGTTACTTTATCGCTGTTCTAACGCAGAGAGAAGAGGACACATTGGGCAACATGCTCCCATGACCCAGACCATGGGCTGTTAGCGTGGCTGCAAATGAACTTTCATGAGAGGGTAGTGTGGGTACGCCATGTCTGCGGGGAAGGACATATGTCACAAGCAGTAGAACGCCTTATCACAAAACTTTGCCGACATCACGCTGGAGTGAGAGTGTCCTCGAGACATGAGATTTCTCCCCGGAGTAATGCACGACCTCTTCTCTCCGTCTTCGTACAGATCTATGGATGTACTCAGTTTTACCTTGTCTCTTATTTAGCCGCTAAGTGTTTCTTATTATATCACAGACATTAGACTATGTTCTCTTATATTTATATCATACTAGAATTGAAATATTAAGTGTTCTCTTTTGGCGATTTGAATATAAGACGGAATATAGTCTATAGTCAAATTGATAGAAATTTCAATACCTTAGAGATTATAACTATAATTTATAAGTCCATTCTTTCTGGCTATAATCCATATATAGTCCACATAATAATGGCGAGATCTTTTTGCATCCATCTGCCATTTTCTCGCCATTGTTCAGCACATGATCAAAAATGCTTAAAGACTCTTTTTATCCAGACCAATCACGAAGGTTCACAGGATTTAGAGCTTCGCAACCTTTATTGTAACACTTTAATTGATCTAATTATCACCAGAATATAGCTTTCCAAATTTTGTTTTAATTAGATCATACTTGATCAGCCTAAAAAATAATAATCTCTTCTAATCATTAAGAGTGATAATAAAAGTGCTAATAAACTCTTAGTATACTAAAAGTTTTTGGAACGAATATGTTTTTGCCCATTAGCAGACAAAATTTTGTTGAATAGGGCAAGTTTTAATTCATTAGATATGTAAAAATATATGAACTATCTAGAAAGCAATCAAAATCACGTGATCAGCTCATGCCTACAGAGAAGATGGTCAAAGGATAAGACTAAACTGGAAGATATTCATTGCATGCATCGCAGTTAAATGGGAATGCTAATATTACTTATACTACCGTCAAACTGAGTTTATTTTTCAATAATGAAATCTTAGCTTACTGGTTACGCTAAGAGGGGGCATATGTCCTTTTTTTTACTACCCCCTCATTTATAATTACATAAATTTAAAGGAAATTAAAGCCCTCGAACAAATTTCTCAGGAAAAAATCTTCCTCATCTAAATCATCCCTGAAGGTTTATGTTGCCTACAGTATCCCTTTTGAGAACACGAAAACTATGAGAATGGAAGCTTTGGTAACGTTTTATCGAGCTTTGAAAAGAAAAGAAGCATGGAGCAGATATATAATTGGTCATAGAAACCAATATTCAAAATTAGTCTCGAGAATTCCATCATTTTCAGAATTACATGATTAGTCTCATGAGGGAAATGGACTAGGATGTTTTGAAGTATTATAAAAGCATAAAAATAATTCTATATGTTTTACGGCTCGGGTGCTTTCCGGCTAAGGCTGAATACAATTTTATTTTATTTTATATCTCCAAGTGGGTGGGGTTACCTACAGGCGGTCATCCAATTCGACACATCCCTAGCATTGGGTGAGCTATAATTTCCCGATAAAAGCTTACCCACAATGGGAATCGAAATCCCCCCTCGAAGGATCCCAAGCTAAACTGGTGCCCCTCTACAAATTTTAAAAACTAAAAAAGGAATAAATTTCAATTAAATTTTATTAAAAATAAATGGGAGCGTTAATTCACTTAAGGTTAATACTTTCGCTCCAGGAGTGTCGTTTTTTTATTTATATATACCACTCCATCCAGTCTCCTAACGCTCCTTCCCAGAGTGATACTTGAGAATCACACTTCAGAAGCGCCAGTTTTTAGGAGTATGTAAAAATAAGCCTCATTTCTCGACACCATCAATCCCATACCATAATTCTGTAATTTAACCCAAGCTACTACCTTTAGAAAAGCTTGTGTGAGTCACATACCAAAGTTTCTGGGTTCGAATCCTTGCTCAATGTAAATATAAAATAGGGAGAAAAAAAGGTTCGTATTATAGGCTCCTACCAGTCATTGGATTGGTAGTTTAGAGCTGTGGTGTGGAAAAGAAAACGGGAATTGATGAGATTCGTCACTATATAGATAAAAAGTCATATAAAAAAAGCAAACCAGTATGGAAAACTAGTCCTCTCGGGTTAACGAGATTTAGGTGTAAGACAGATTATCCTGCTTCTAGAAGAAAAAAAAAATACCATTTTGGGTACCCAAATTAGTGAACGAGTATAAGGCAGTTATACATCTCTGAGGTCTGGCCAAGCGCACATATGTCCCTTAGTAAACATCCAAAAATCCTTTGAATATATAAAACCAATAAATTTGAATTAGTTCATATATAACTTGTATTATGGTGATTAAATTAATAATTTAAATTTCTTAAGCGCAACATGATACCCCCAATCCAAATGGATGAATTTTAATGAAAGTTATACACACTGAAAATGTAACAGGTAGTATAGACTTATAATTGTTTCATAATGGACCTAAGTCATTGTTGCTCAATAATATGAATATTAGAGCCAATACAAATGAATAAAATTTTCCAAGCAGTTCCATTAAATGACACCTACATAACACACATGTTTTTATTGTCACACTTGAACTCTGTGAGAGGATTAGAAAAAAAAACTAACTTGAAGGTCCTGCGAGCGTCGGCTATAAAAAGACTCGGATAAGTGGAATATCGAGCTAGCTGAATCCAGATAACCTTCCTGCAAACACAGCCTTCCCGAAGGAAACAAATCGTTCGTGGGGAGATGGGCAAAACTCCCAGGAGTCCCCGAGAAGAGGAACTGCTCTCGGAGCAACCGATTTTGTTTACATTCCTACGAATACATTGTCACTGGAAAGGTCCCTCCAAAATTAGTATTTGGATTTATGATAAGCTGCAGATGAATATCACTTCAAATTGATAACAATCGGTAAGTGTAACAATATGATGTAATCATTACATGATTAATAACGATTACATTGAAAAATTAAATAAAAAGAAGATACGGTTTAGTAATTAATTGCTCGTTATTAAAAAAATAACAATACAATTATTTTTGTTTGAAGACAAAAAAAAAAAAAAGAA
>KZ807316.1:318635-333647 GCA_000696205.2 Oncopeltus fasciatus | reverse complement strand
TTTTTTTTTTTTTTTTTTTGTTGAAATGGTATAAAGTAATTGAAAAATATGTATATTACAATTTACACTTCTTATATTCGTTGAGTTTATTCATATCATAATCTATAATTTATATATTAATGCTTTAGAATTTGTTCTTTACCTTGACACTCATTACGGTTTACTGGTTTGTAGAAAAAGCTTAAATGTTGAATAGGGTTTCTTTAACATAAAATAAACCCATTTTAATATTATAAATTGTGAGCACTAGAATTTTGAGCATACAAACTTTTAGGTTCTTAAGTGAAAAATGAGTGGATTTTTTCTGGTTTATTGACGGCAGTTGAACAACGACGTGCATAGTTGATTGCCGGAAGGAAAACATGCTATAAATGACTATGCTAAATGAAATGTGCCAACCTCAAATATAATTGAATGACCAGTTGACAAATAAATAAGTCCATATTTATTCCGCAAATCAAGCACCCAATCTACTGCTTTGATATTTTTTATTAAAATATGCAAACATAGAATAAAATAGAATCTTATTCATCGGGATGAATCGCTAAATAATACATTTGTTAATAAAAAATATTTTATATAGCCTTACTATGCTTACTACATTGGAATTCGCGGTTAAGGAGCTTTCTGAAAGCAGATATCTATAATCTTGCTAACATTATAGACAAAGATGAATATCGTATTATTAATAAAATTGTTTACACTATTTATTATATGAGGAACAAGCATGTGAATTAATCATTGCAATTTCAAAAAATAAATAATTTTGTTTCTTCAATCTTGACATTAATTGGACTAAAACAATACTATTTAAATAATATTTATTTGTTTATTGTAAGCATGGGTGAAGCCGTTTTATGTTTAGTGAGGGATAAATGTTTCAAGGCCGTGAATCAAATTACCATAAGCAGCTGAAGTGAATTTAAATAAGCCCCTGATTTTATCTAGCTGGAATATATTACTTCTCTGTTCTAGAATTCATGCATATCTTTTCATGTGAGTAGTATTAATAATTGTTCGTTTTGCCTCAATATTTAAAAGTGATATTATTTTTACATAACAAATATGACAATAGCTTATCTAAAATAATTTATTGTATCCATCCTATTACCAATTTTTTAAAGTAAATAAACAAGTAAATTTGACTTACTCTTAGCAGGTTTGTATTTAAGCAAATACTTTCAAGGATTTAGGGAGACTGAATAATTTTTTTTACGGTCTTAATGGTTTTAAATTTCCATTATATATATAAAATTCATATATGTACATGAAGTCAAAATTAATAAAATTAGTATTATGAGATAATGCTTTTGATATGATAATAAATAAATAGAATAATATTCTTTGTCATGTGCGCAAAATTTTTTATAATTTTACTAATGAAAGTTCCTCTCTTTCGACCATAGGATAATATATATAACATTTTAGGTGAATAAAAGAATTTATATTACGTTTAAAAGATCAATTTTAAAAGTAACCAAACTTCGTTAAACAATGGATAAAAGTCTTAGTTTAACAAAAGTAGCAAAACAAACTAGTATTGCGACTACTATTGTGGTAACATCAGAATACATGACAGTTATTTCGTAGCATTTAGGGTGGCTGGCATTTTTTCAGGGGGTGATCTCCCACAATTCTAGTGAAGCTAAACTCGCATAAAATAAAATAAAAATAATAATAATAAAAATCGTAATTTTTAAAGATGGTTGCAAGAATATTTAGTAAATTTATACCACGTGGCATCAAGAAAACGGCTTTAATCAGAGCAAGGCAAACTGAAATTTTGGATTCGGCTTCCAAATTTGGGAACTCGCTTCACCTCAGTAAGCCATAGACTCGGTTTTAATGGACGACATTCTAAACGAAAACGAGAAAATCGTACTTGTTCATAGCCCGCCTTGAGAAGTAGTAACTCCTTGCTTGCCATGTTACTAATTTCATAAGTGTATGCTAATAAAGTCAGGGACACCACTTATAGTGATCTCGGAATGATGATAGAACTATCCCAAACAATCCTTGATTTTGTATTTTCAAACCAAAATTATAAAAACTAATTAATTAAATATAATATAATTTGGCATAAAGTAAAATAGTCTTTGAAACTGGAATACCGTGAGGAAATACAATTGTTTTGAAGACACTGAAAATTAAAAATAGCACTTTAACAACAAGAGAAGAACCTCACTGTAATACGCCCTCGGTAAAATAAAGTACCTCAATGAGGCGGCAGTCGTGAATACTGAAACTTCTTTGGTATATACATGATTTACTAATTTGGTTGAAGGATAATAAATTGTAATATTGAAATAAATGCTTAAGCAAAATAGAATAGAATACCTGTTTATTTTTCACTTTTTTTTAAATACTTCATGTATTGATTAAGCATCGATACAGCATTGATTTAGCGCCTGCTGGTGACTTAATAAAATAGTAATAACCCAGAAACTATGAGTTAGTTATTATAACACATATCCATTGAATTATTTTCCCACAAAATAAACTTTTTGAATTTATTTATATACTTATGTTTAAAAATATTTATTCAACAAAAACAAAAAAAAAAGAATTTAAATTCTATTCTACAAAAAATAGAAACATTAATAACCATAAAAATTATTATTTCTATATAATTTTATTGTACTACATATTAAATGCCAATTGTCCCCACTTCTCTTTGAGCCTTGGTCAATTTTAGAAACCTATAGATAATTAATTGTTTAAAATTTATAATTTGGTATTAATATACCACAACAAAAGTAATATTTATAAATAATTAATTAGTGTTTTGTTTACTTTTTATAACAATTTTGTCACTTTTTGAAAATATTGTACTGTTAATTATATTTATTAATTCAGCCGTGGTGTGTTCTTTAGAAGTTTTGATAAAGATGAGCGGAAGTTCCGTTTGCACTGAAGGACCATATGCGGTTTCCGCCAGTTTGTATAAATCTCGGAAACGTGTTTTTAATGAGTTATATTCTGACTAACAAGGGTTGTGTTAATTACACAGCGCGGCCACCTTTTGTGGAGTCAGCTCACAGGGGTATTTCAGTTCATTTGTAAAAGAAGGACTCTTTATTTTCGAGTTAGTCTTCACAGAATCTAACGAGTCCTATGTGTGGATCAATTTGGTTTTTTTTTTTTTTTTTTTTTTTTTTTTTTTTTTTTTTTTTTTTNTCCAGTTGAATACAGACAGTGACAGTGAACACATGTATTCGGCCACGAGGATGGATAATGTCCGAAAGCGCTCGCCAACAGAAGATGGTTTGCAGAAACCAATGAAGACGGATTACAAAAGGTACAAAGGTCATATAATGAGTTTTATATTCTAGTCTAATAATAATTTAGTAGGTAGGCTGGGAATAATAGAAATGCACATTGGAGAAGCTTATTAAGAATGTATTAAATAGGATTAACCACTCAATATTTTTTATTAGAGCATCTATATGATGTAAATAGCTATTTGCTTGTCGCTGAAATCACGGGTTTAAAGAAAAAAACTGATTGACCCCACTTGTCATTATTTATTGAAGCTATCATTATAAAAATACTTTAAAATAGAAAATATACCTAATTTCATGAAGGGTTTATTATATTGATTTTTCAAGTCGAATATTTCACTTGTTTTTGAAGAAAACAAACTAAAATCGATTAATTGGTGCAGTTTGTTCATCAATAAGATTGACATTGATTTTAAAATTTTAACCCTGAATATAACTGTTGGATTATTCAGAGCAAAAGGGAAGCAAAGTAAAGATAAAATAAATAAACTTTAGTGAACCGTTTAAAGAATCATGGTACAAACTCAAATGAAGTTTAGAATGGTTTATGGGTGTTTTGTTTCTTCTGCGATATTAGTCTCCTTTTAGCTTTCTTTAGCGCACCCTAATCGTAAAACGTAAATTTTAGGAAGTGGAATCATTTTTAAGTCCTAGTAAACTTTCTTATCACTTTCAGATAGATTATATTATCTACTAAACATACACAAATAAGATAAAACTTTTTCTTCTATTTTTTAAGAGTAACTTCCTTTTCAGCCACTTTAGGTCTTGGAGGAAGGGGCTATCAACAGGTTGCCACCCCATTCTAATCACCCATGGCACAGGACATGCTGTTATTTATAAATAAAAGATTGCCCTGGACGGGATTTGAACCCATAGCGTTAGGATTACGAGACCTAAACGGATCTCCTGAACTACCCTGGCGCCCCAAGATAAAACCTCAAGTTACCCAGATTAAAGCGTTTGTTTCTGGGACGTTTACTTTATAAATTAGAAAGGAAAAATCTTATAACTTCATCAAAGACTCTTATTATTTTTACCAAATATGTGCCTAAAATTGCTGCTAATATTAGAACAGGAGAACTTAAAAAGAACATGAAAGAATAGAATCTTTTTTTTTTTGGAAAAAAATATTCTTTGTCATAGTTATTTTTTGATAAAATGAGACTCATTACGAATTTAATTTACTATTATTTCTTTAATAGGAGGAAGAAAACATTTAAACTTTACACATTTTTCTGAATTATTAACTTAACGATCGAAATTAGAAAATTTTAATCAATAATAAATAGTATTTGGGGCAGAGAATAAATTAGTCTTGATGAAAGGAAGAACGTTAGTCTTTCTAACTTATACAACTTCACAATACTTAGATTGTTAGTCTCTGTGCGCGATGACTGACGAGAACCCCTAAGGGTTGGGAAGTGGGAAGAGGGTGACTAGGTCGAAACCAGTCAGGAATCGATCAGGAATTGGGTTGGTGAGAAGGGGGTAAGTGATTACGTGAGCGAGAATATCTGACGGAAGTAAAGTTCACCCTTGTCACTTACATAAATTCAATATTTATAAGATTTTATTTTTATTTCACTATAAAATATATATCAATCATGAATAAAAAGCGAAGTATAAATTTAAATTTTATAAATCATAACCCCATGAAGTTATATTATTGAAAACAAAAATAGCTTAACAATATAGTTTTAAATATGCTGTATATTGAACTTATCATTGTATAATAGAACATTTAACTATTGAAGTTTACGCTTAAGGCATTGAATAACTTAACTCATTTGACATAATATAACCCATCTTCTGACCTCTAGACAGCGTGCTCTAGTAACCTTCTCTGGCCCACATTTCACATCTAAATACGTCCCTAAATGGGATTCAAAACGAGGTCTCTTCAGCGAAACACCAGTACAACAGTTCGGAAATATCACAGAACAGAAATAAATATGGCATTATTTCATACTTAAAAAAATTCATTTATCTCTTAAGAAGATAAGAGTAACCCACCTAAACGTAGACTCAAACGTCCTTTCACTCTTACTTACAGATAAGAGAAAATCATAAAACTCCTAGTTACCTTTTTATAGGTAAAAAATAAAGTAAAATTACTACTTTAAATCCTTCAACAAAATCTAGATTTCTTTCAAGAATCAAAATATTAGTTTCAAACCTGACTGGGCATAACTTAGCTATGTCGTATCAACGATCTCGTTCATTTTTCGAACCTGTTTGAACAATGTAACTACGTTTCTACAATTTAATCTAATGGTATGTGTAAAACAATACTATTAAACCTGTTTTCTTGTGAAACTCCTTGGAAACTGATAGATATTTGAAAATGAAAAAAAGGGTACATGGTATTCATAGAAAATCAGGAATAAACTAATCCATTACAAAATAAGAACCTATTTTGAAGAAGTCGTTCGTAATATAATATTAATATAGTACTGCAATAGTTTCCCCAAATTCAGTTCTTAGCGAGTTTTGTATTTCCCGATTTGCAGTAAATTATTCATTGCTATTCTTGAACTAATTGTGGACACATGTAAGTAGTCTATTTAAATTTGATTTGGATCCGATTACCCCACATCTGGAAAAACGATTGTAAGTTTACATTTAAGTGATATGATGTTGATCTCTTAGGCCTACCTATTATCGCATGCATATATAATACTTGACATGGCCAAAAATCTTGCGAACTATTATAAAAAACAACAACAAAAAAAAGAAAATGACGTAGAGATACATATATAAAACCATACAAGTTGGAAAAGGGAGTGAGTTGTGTGAACAAGGAGCTAGAGAGAGGACGCCATTTGGAATACTGGATACATTCCTGGCCAACAAGAAGAACTGTACAGAAGGTAAGACTGTCTCATCCCTATGCCATGAGGTTGCTGAACCATGGTCTGCCATGGTTTATTGAGGCCTCGGCTCCTGTTGAGGTCAGACATAGAAGCCGATATCTGAATTATGTACCCTCTATCGGGAGCTAGCCACCACAGCCTCTCCTCTTTCAGAGCCACTATTCTTTCCCGCTACAAACCCAGGGCTTGTAAATAATTTTGTGCGATTGGAAGATAACCTCTTCCGACTTTTTATTTCAAACGCTCTCAAAAATTAATGTTCCAGTCCTTGAGAAATTACATGTGCATCTCATAGATACTAACACTCTTCAAAGATTAAAAACTATTTCACTTTTGTCCCGTTCACGTTAAAATAGAATTGATCATTGTTTTTAGAACAAATTTGAAAATAAAGATATTCTTCTAAAGTTACCTTCTATACTTGAACTATTAAATGCATGTAAAATAATAATTAAAGTATAGAAAGTAAATACTTTGTTTTTGTCTTATCATGCCATTATATGACATTGATATGTCATATAATGGCAGTATATAATGAAGATGGTTTGTAGAAACCAATGAAGACGGATAATAGAAGGTATGATAGTCATATAATGAGTTTTATATTCTAGTCTTTGTCTATGATAAAATTCGTCCATTATTATTTCGCTTTAACTCAAGATGGCGAAAACAAGGCAATAATAAAATGTTATTGGGAAGTGGAACACGGCATGAAAATGGACTGAATATTGTTGTCTGGAATTTATCAGATTTTCAAAGACTAAATTTAGCTAATTTCAACTGAGATAGCTTAGAACTGTTTAAAAATATTAAAATATTCTTTTTGTTAAAAGATGGGCGTTTGAGTATAAAACTATACCAAATTTTCTTATAGTTATATTATATATTCAAAGGCAGTCAAAGAAATGTAAAAACAAGAGCTATTGAGAGCAAAAACAAGAGCTCATGTTAATAGTTATGATATATATTCTTTGGGAAGACTAAGTGTAGGACTGTCATTATTTTACAAAAGGGGTACATTTTTTCAAATTTTCACTAATAGAGAAAAATAATTTATTGCAATAAATCATTTCAGTTATGAATTATTTTATACAATTAGTCTGGTATCCAAATTTGTAAAATGTACTACACTGCTTGCTTGAACATATAAATTGCATATTGGTAGTATATCTTAACTCTTCTTTATATTTGTTCTTGGTGACAGAAATTAGTTTAATAACACATGAATATGATGACATGAAAAATATCTTGGAAATACTAGCACGTGCAAAAGATACTAAGTGCAAAAGTTTTATTTTATTTTTAATTAACTCTCAGAAAATTCTTTCTTTTATTATGTTTGACTAGTATCGGAGAAGAACAATTTAATTACAAACTGGCGATTCAATGACTACATATGTACTTCTATATAATGCTGGCTGGTCGATGTTCTTAATTAAAGAAGGGTAATTCAGTGTTTACCAGAGGAAGTTTTTTTTTGTGGATTATTATTATTATTAGTTGGTTTAAAAACAAAGGATAACTAATCTAAATGGTTATTATAACTACCAATGAATATATAACTATCATACCTTTTGTAATCCGTCTTCATTGGTTTCTGCAAACCATCTTCTGATGGCGAGCACTTTCGGACTTTATCCATCCTTGATAATAATCAACATGAGTTGAATACAGACAGTGACAGTGAACACATGTATTCGGCCACGAGGATGGATAATGTCCGAAAGCGCTCGCCAACAGAAGATGGTTTGCAGAAACCAATGAAGACGGATTACAAAAGGTACAAAGGATAACAATTATAATAGTGAAAGTTGTGATCATTTTTCTTTTATATCACCTATATTTTAACTTATTTTTCTTTAAAATATGTATGTAATTGCAATCATGTATTATTATTGTATATGATGCATTATATTACGAGTACTGTAAGCCCACCAGACCCCTGTAAATACCATAGGTAAAATATAGTGTTTTTTCATTAATTCATTACTTCTATATTGTATATCTGTAATTGAGATGAGAAATACAGTTTATTTACGCTGCTCCTGCGTGACGACCTTTCGGAATAGGTCTGAAGAGAGGAAGAAGAGAAGAATACCTTCTATGGGAGAATAATTAGCGGTGGCCAGAGGGAAGTCGGCGATTTCTGCATGGAGGCCAAATACAATCCAGAGAAGTAGGAGAGGGGGGACGGGGTGCGCCAGGAAAATGTCTTGTTCAGCGCCGCTGTGCAGCGCCTTGCCGACATGCCACTTGTGCGCCTAAAGGCCCAACCTCCCGCCTTTTTACAGCCAGAAAGGGGGGCTTAATTGTCAAAAACCCCCATTTTAACTGCCCTCTTGTAGTCCTTATCTCCACTTCTCACTCCCCTTCCCTCGGTCACGACCTTTTCTAACTCTCCTCTTTTCCCCTCACTTCCTTTCCACTTACAACCTCATAGACCCTCTTTTAATCTGCTTTCTTTAACTTCAAATCGCACTCTATTTTTCTTCTATTCCTACTTTTGCCGAGAAAAAAAAAGTAACAGGAATTATTCTATTGTAGAAAGATTTTGAAAGATTTATAGGCGGATTTAGAGCTGTGTTGTACGTGTCATGATTCGATTAAATGCAATAGCTTGAATAAGTTGATTTCTAAAGTCACAATAATACAAATTGGGCATGTATTATATCATTTTTAATAAAAATAATATTGTTTTTGGGACATTCCTCTGTCTTCGTTTTTTTTTTCAAGTATGAATGAACCGATTTCGTAGTGAGACTATTGTTACAGCCTTGAGCTGCTTACCTGTTTACCTGTTTAATGAAGAAACTTAACCTTATGCGGTAGAAAATACTGCAACACAAAACCAATTAAATAGATCTTGATAATGCTTGTCTAAAGTAATTTTTTTAAACTCCACCCGCGTCGCAGTAGTTTTTTGTGCCCCAATCCGCTGACTGTCCCAAGCCAGGATCGAGGAGTAACATCTCGTCACAAACCTGGGTCCAGCAGGGTCTAGCTGGTGGTACCTTGTAAGGGCGCCTCCCTACAAGTACTACGCCAGGGTGTCCAAGCCCTTTGAGTAGGCCACCTCTTCAAACGGACTATAGGCAGATCGGTTGTTTCCTTGTCTGCCCGAATCATAATTATTCAAGAAACCAAATTTCGGCTCAGAGAACGCACACTGGTGGGTACAGGACATAAAGTAGATCTGCCTTCAAGATTCCTTGTGAATTTTAAGTATATACAAAAAAAAAAAAAAAAAAAGAATCTCTTTTAGCTTATGTTTTTTACTTGCCTTATCAAGAAATCCATTTCAACCATATAAGTTGGAGATTTACGTAACTAAAAGTTATAATATCGCAATGGGTTTGAATAAATCATTTGCAATGGACGTGTCTGGTTTATCTCCATTTAAATATAGTAATACACACAATAATATTATCTGCTCCTATTCTCTTTCCTGTGGTTAGATCTTTGAAATTCAATCCCAGCAAATCTACATTCTGAGTTCCGTGTTTGGTTGTTTTTAGCGTACAATAACCACTTTAATTAAACAGAAAACTAAACAAACACCTCGTTAGGCAACTAGGAATCACTCCTTTCCAACGTGTTGAAACTTTCCAAGCTACGAGAAAAGAATGAATGGCTTGTGACAGGATCTTACGTTTGCGCAACGCTATCCACCTAGTGCTATCGTGACGTTAATCTTAATGCCCTTACGCAAGTTGAGCAGGAATCACGGGAGACACTACTACTCGTGAGTGATGAGAACAGTTAGGCACGCAATAACCTTAGCTTGTTACGTACTCATCGTGGTCCATTATAAAAGCTCTTAAGAGAAGTGCTACGTTAGGCCTCCCAAAATTTGTTTTTGAGTTTTATAAAAAATAGAGTTTTGACTATTCTTATCGTATCACTGTCAACTCAAACTCTCGTATACTTAGTTCAAAGAGGAACTACACTATCATGAGCTTGGATTCATTATCATCACCAACAAGACCACAGCTCCGTTCTATCTCTATTCAAGTGAAAGTTCGTATTCCCTTTCAGTTGTCTTATAAAAATAACAAAATGAGGGTTTTTTACTTCAAGAGTTTGAAATAAAAAACATATATATTCATATATACAAACAAGTGTTAATAAAAATAATTGTTTTAAAAATATAAATATAGCTATCATTTTCATACATTTAGTTAAAAATGTAAAGAATTGAGAACAATTTCATGCTTTTAAACGAAAAATAATAAAAGTCGATCAGAAAACTAAGCGAATTCCTTAACTTGGTAGTTTATGAATATTTGTATTTGAACTTATTATGTAACGTAAATTCACAATGTTTTGATTTTTTGAAAAACAAAGAAACATTTAAAAGGAGAGTTTTTTTGACCGTAGATATTATTATTAGATGGTTTTAGTTGGGCTAGACAGTTAACAATAGAACGGACATAGAACAAATTTCCTCAACTTATTCAAACATTTTTAACATTCTAAAAACCATCAGCCCTCCTTCTCAATAAACCTGTCAAACATTTTTTCTAGTTCCAAAGTTACCTATTCCCAGTAATACCCTTCATTTTTTCCTTTGTTCTTTTTATTGCCCTTTTTTGAAACAGGCCGCTCTCCCTTTGTACCTTCCGCCTCTTACCTCCTCCCCCCCACCCATCTATCTCCCACGTTGTGTCTGAAAAACTATATTTCCCCTCAGTCATGGAAATGTGAACTTAGGGACAGGACGTCCTCTCTCGTCTTCATGATGGGTAGGTGTGGCAAATTACTGTTTTAAAGTTATTCAATTATTTTTGAATAAGTTGTTGTCTACATGTTTGTTTTTTTTTAAATTTTTTTTAAATTCTCTTACATAGTTTCCTACATTGATACTTTTGATATCACATTACATTATGGTAATTCTGTATTATATTATTGTCAATTATTATTGTATTCTCATGACATTGTATTTCTACAGCCCTGAAGATGGCTTACATTGTAAGCCGAAACGTTGGCAGATAATCTTTTAAAAAAATACACTTTTTTTTAAATTTGTATTTTTTTGGTTCTAACTAGACCGAACCCCAACTAAAATCATCTAAAAAAGAAACATTTAATATCTTATAAATATATTTTATAGAATATCATGTTAAAACATTCATTAAATGTAAGCTATTCTATGTTTCCAATTTTTTGAGCTATTACAATTATTTTAATGGTACGCACGGAGATATGTTGGATTTACAGCTATTGGAGCAACGTACAATTGATAAGTCAAGTGGGAAATTTCAGTTTAACCCGAGTGCTTTTGGAACAGACTAATGGTGTAAAGGTATGGGTTTTTATTTGGTTGTGCACTGTAACTGGACGCGAGAGATTTAAGCTACCTGGCCGTAAAGAAAATAAAGGATCCCCCCCCCCCCAAATACATTCACGTTATATAAATATATTATCACGGGTCTTTCATAAGTACATTTTTCTAAAATATTAAAGTGGAAGTAAAATTTAACTTTTCCTTTACTTTCTCTGAGAGACGATCTTAAGAATTAGGAAATCAAGCCAAAACAGGGCGTTTTATCCTATCTGCGATCCCAGAGAATGCGGAAGGCCCTCATATGTTCATAATGAGTATTTTATTTTATAAAGTAAATGGCATATATAATATAAATATAATNATATAAATATAATAAATATAATTATGAATAGATTTCTAATTAATCATATATCATAGGTTATAACAAGCGATTATGAATTTATTTAGACCCCTCTTACACAACAAGTATTTAGTGTATGTAATTATAGAGCGATAGATATAATTAATATATAAATGCACAAAATGTAAAAACACATACATATGCTACCATTTTTATCATTTAGATATTATGTATTTATATCTAAATGGGCGTTCTTTATTAATAACTTACGAAAAGTTTTTGCAATGATTTTTAGCATTACTTACCACTGTCATCGCATTCTTAACTAAACTGAACTCTTGATGGACGTAGTAATTGTATTAATAATAATAACATCTATCACTATAGTATTAGTCACCAGTATGCAGTAGGATTCATAGACTATCTGTGACTCTGAAAATGTTCCTTAAGGTTCGGAAGTGATATGTAAATTAGAGATTTAATCTATATTCTGATGGAACTTGTAAGTTAATGGCACTCTTTCAAGTCAAAAGCCAAAAACCCCCCGTAAATTCATACTTGCAGTTTAGAAAATGTTAAAGGACGGACATAATTTTGTGTTAAATCTACTAGCCCCTTATTCAGATTAATTAAACCTTCCACGTGGAGACATGAATTTCATTTCCCTTCTTCGGGAACTTTTTAGTGTCCCTTCTCATGAGATAACGCAAACTCCTGAGGGAATCCAAAAGGGGAGCTGTCCTCAGGGAAAGGGGTTAGAGGGTTGGATGGTAAGAGAGAGAGAGAGAGGTCGAGGAGAGAGCTCGTGGAGGGGTTTGGGGGTGATTTACGTCCCTCTCGTCTCGAGTAGCTCTTCCCCACCTCTAGCTGAGGTATTCAAAGTAAATTTTTCTGAAAATATAGAAATTTTTATATAACTGTTTCAGTTCATTTTATATAAAATTATTATTGAAGAGCCAAATAGGGAGAGGAAACAAAACCCTTTTTCTATCCTCTATCAAGTTTTGATGATTTATGTTCCAGATTTGTAAACAGAATAAAAAAAAAAAAATAATTCGAATGGTTAAAGAAGTTCCCACAATTTTATATATGCTATTCAACAAGTGTATGACATTTATAAGAAGCATGATGGTTAAAATTTGCTGAAAGCCGCCAGCGCTCCAACAAAGAAACTCATAAATTGTTCCATATATGTCATATATGGTCGTAATGTTGTTAGTTTTTGTCGTATCTACATCGGTTGTATTTCAGTAGATGATATTTACTTATGTACTTATTATTTATTTACATAATATCTTAGCAGCATTGGAATAATTTAGGGAAAGTAATTTCATACTAAATCAGCAAAATTCAGAATAAAACAATTTAATTATTATAAATAATTGAATAAAATAACAATCTTATTAGTTTTATCTTTAAATGAATGACGAATTTAATAGTAAAATTTATTTATATTGAAGTAGAGAAATATATATAATTAGTAAAACATTAAAAAAATTGCGTAAAAGTTTCATGAAAATGTTATTGTAGAAGTGCATTAAAAATAATATTAAAAGTACAAGAAAAAACAAACGCTTTTATAACAATTTTCTCTGTTTTTTAAGACTTTATAAACAAAGTACGATTGTTTTATCTGTGTTTTTGTTCGTTTCAATATATTTATATTATTTTAAATGTACGTGCCGTATTTTAGAATTTTTGAAGTATATATGCCATTTTCAGCAAGAGCTTTATAAAATGAGTCATCAGATTAATTAAGGCTTCAAAACTCAGTTCTCTCCTACTCTTTTTATTTTCCTTAAAGATATTTTTTTAAATAAAAAATATGATCAAATCATTAATTCAAAAAAAAATCCAGAGATTCTTCAAACTTCTAATTTCTCCTGAACTGGAATCACTCACGCTAAACAGTTCCCCACGGGTGCTACATACATATATACATATATGTGAGTGTGTATGTGTATAAAAATAGTGGATCATGTTTTAGTTTCTATTAAGTAGGACCGAAGAAAAATCAAATAAATTTTTCGAAATGCACATCTTTATAGATAAATGAGAGACTGATTTTGATTCAAGAAATCTGCTAATACGGTCCCATTTCAGATCTATGAGAAGGTCGTCAGAGAATCACTAGTTACAGATGTTTCAATTCACTACCCACGACTCACTAGAAAGGGTATGTGGTCAGGTTAACTCGGCCTGATTTGTCTATTTTTTTTATTAGAAATAGTACCTAAATAGAGCTGGATACTCCAAAAAGCCAGAAATTTGGTATAGAAGAGTGGTACCATAACCACTAGGTTTCTCTGGTCCTTATGAGTACTCACTCCCTCCTTACTAAGTTTCTCAGACTCTCTCTATGAAATGTTTCCAGAGAAAGAAGACTTCCGCTCTCGAGGGGCACTTTCTGAGGAAACAAGAGGACTTCATGGACAACAAGAATTTGCATAAATCTTTAAACGCATAATTCTCAACTTGCTTCTTCAAGTCATTAAGCAACTTCAATTTACTTATTTGCATTTCCGCCAGGCTTGTGTATATTAAGTACAGTAGTTTATCTCTCCTATTCATTGTTTAACATGGCATATATGGGAACTTATTTGCATACGACATAGAATTCAAGTAGTGCCTATCAAAATATAAATAAAGTTATTCCAGTTACTTCTTGTGTGTGCGTATATACATAATAAACGCAATCTATCCTCCGCTATTATTTCCAAAATATACATAAAAATTAAATTAGAATTAGAGCTACTTTCTACGCACTGGACGAGTTCGCAAACAGCTGAGCAGAGACATTATTTAAAAAGAGAGTGAGTAATTGGTTATATTTGTGTTTGTGAGTGTGTTGACATTTACACACTAACAATACATTTACAATGGTTTTATAAATATATATTTTTTTTTATAATGCTTCATTATTGGTCTAATATTTATTGTAGAAGAATTTAACTCTTAAGTAATGTCAAATCAATTATGACCGTTACGAATGAAGGTTAACATCAAATATAAAATTTAAATATTACACTATCAAGGGCACAATAAAATTAATGCAATAAATAATTTAAGTTTACATTTTAATAATTTTTAGTGCAAGGGAACAGAATAAAAAATCTAACTGTCCCAGCCAGGACTCGAACCTGGATCCCCTGCTATCCGGGCCGGTGCATTTACCACTTATGCTACCGAGACAAGTCTGATAAGTTATTAAATTCCCCGCACTAGTGTCGA
>KZ807316.1:297038-318406 GCA_000696205.2 Oncopeltus fasciatus | reverse complement strand
GAGTCCTGGCTGGGACAGTTAGATTTTTTATTCTGTTCCCTTGCACTAAAAATTATCTAAATTTACGTGGGATTAAAGACCACAAATTAAATAATATTTATAAAATTTACATTTTAATATAAAACTAATGAGTAAATATGTTATTGGATAGAATTCATTAAGCGGGGATTTGTCTGCAATTCCTCAGAAGGAAAATAATGAACGAAAAAATGTGGTTGGAGGTTCGTTGGCCGTCGTGTCTTATGCAGAGTTACGGCCAGAATCAGAAAAATAAATAATACAAAATGTTTGGGTAATTATTTTATTATTGCCGACGTTTCGACTTAACTTTTAAGTAATCATCAGGGCGATACTGATGTCTGGAGAGATCTCCGAGGGAGGTTTATCACATCTTGAGTTTAGTTCTGCATTCTTAGATGTAACCATAAACCTCCACCTACGGAGTTTCTTATGACAGTACTATCGCCCTGGTGATGACTTACAAGTTAAGTCGAAACGTCGGCAACAATAAAATAATTTCCCAACAATTTTGGATTATTTTACATTTCTGGTCGTGGCCCAAACCCTGACTAATATCTCCAGAGTGAGAAATGATAATTTAGACAAACATAATCAAGAAATATTAATAATATTTTATATGTTTCATTATAGATTTTTGTTTTCTCAAATAATGCAATAATTAAATTGATTTTGTATTTATTTTACAGTGGGCAATAAGAGGAAAGGGAAAAAAATAGTCTGTATCACTGTCTCACCTGGTACTCAGTCTTAAACTCATGTTCCATGAAGGACAACCGCCTGAGCTCCCAGGACAGCTCGAAGGCGGTGAGGATGGGGTCCTTGGAGCTGAGGGCTATGAGGCTTGGCGAGGCAAGGGCCCTGTAGGCATGGATTCGAGACCTGGAGTGCCTCAATGAGTCCTCGTGCCGGGATGTCACACACTCCTCGCAGCCACACCTAAACACATGTATACATCGCACATAACAATTATAATGTAATTGACAAAGAACATACAATAATAATAGTTGACTTTAATAATTAATGATAAAGTGGATGGGAATCAATTGGTAAAAATAAATCATCTTGACCCAAAGAAATACATTTACATAACAATGACATCCAAATAAAAACTTTTGGATTATATGTGANATTGATTTTGCTCCTAAAGTTATCGATAGATTTAGGCAAAGCTGTTCAATGTATCTCTTCTTTGAGTAATTAGTATTCGGGAAGATTCCCACACTCTTCGAGAGTTAATTAAACTAACAGCCCTTTCACATCCACTAGGTACTACAAATAGAGAGCCACTATTATATATATATCAGATATGTTATCTTTATTTGGGAACAGATAAAGAAAAGAAGTCACACCAAACAATATTTTTAATTCTTATAACGTAAACAAGTCACCCTTTATCAGAGAGAAGCAGAGAAGAGTTGAGGGTGCAGAGGAGAGGAAGGAATCATGAATTTATGGGTGGGGAGGGGGGTGGGTGGCTTTTACTACTATTCCTATTGTTGAAAGTTGACACCGGGGGATTTGGAGGATATATGAGTACACCCTAGTAGGGAATTGTAAATCTGAAAACATGTCGAGATGTTAATTTACCTGAAATCCGTAAAAGTCATTAAATCCTTTTGATATCTGGCCTGGCTTTGGGATGGAGGGATTGGGACGGAAAGCAGGATGCTCTGTGATTATCAAGTCTGAGATTCAGGGGTAAGGTACAAATGTATTACGCGGGAGGCGAGAAAATGCTAAAATTGGACGAGATTACAGTAATTATGAATGATTCAATGGCGTTTACAACGTATTAATTATTAAAGGATTTCTTGATACTTAAGAGAGTACGCATATACCCACATTCTCTAAGCCACTAAACCCCCCAGTATTTACTGCCAGCAACAGGGAAATTAGTAAAACCCAATTCCTCATCACCACCCATTTTCACAAACTCTTTCTTCTCTCCTCCAGTTTCATGAAGGGCAAATTCCTTCTCCAAAAATTTTAAAATATTCTTTGTGAGCTACACTTTTATTTTTTGAATTTTTTTTTTCTCGATATTGTATCCTCCTGATCATAATAATTAGAAGTAAACTTAATTTCCTATTAAGTTAAATTTGTTTCCAGCTAAATATTTTGTTCGGGATGATAAAGAGGTTGTCATTCCTGTTATTATAGCAACGTCTGTATCATCTCAAAAATAATATATATTTCAGCTATCTCTAGGGGGAAAAATAAATTTTTGTTTCTACATAACTATTTTTCCAACGTGAAGATTTCTGAATATTGCTCTAGAACTTAAGTTTTTGTTTTCAACCACCCATGTAGCAACTAGGAATCAGTGAAAAATCTTCAGTTAGCTCTCTCATTCTGACACTCATCTTCTTGAGGAGGCTTTTAATTATTATTTCTCGATAAAAGTAAGGTCATGAGAGGGGTTGTCGAGGGGGGGGACTCGGACTCGTAAAAACCAGATAAGTGAGCAAAAAAGAACATAGTTTTATTTAACCTCATAACATTATTCGTTTATTATTATTAACTGTAACTGGTTTAAAAAAATATGATATAAATGTTTTTCTTTCTTATTTGACTAACATGTATAATATAGTTGTCTTTCTCCCAAAGTTTAACTATAGTAGAAAAATCAAGGATCATTAGTTCGACAAATAAATATAGTACGTTACATGTTTATTATATTTGTAGCGGTACATGACATTATAATGACAGCGCGACTGCATATACATGAACGCCATGGACGACAACTAAGAAGAATATATATAAGAAAGAAACATAGTCTCCATTGTATAAATATAAGAAGTGCGTGTGTCTACGTAGAAAACAAAATCAGAGCTTACTACAAGAAATAAGTATAGTAATAACAATATAATAATATTACAATAAAATAATAACAATACGGGTTCTCACCCGCCATATAATAGTGTGTATCTGCTAAGGTCATGGCTCATAAGTGTTGGAACTAATGATATTCTCTGTTAGGCACTCAGCAGTAACTTTAATAGCATGTTTTTATCATTTATTATTAATTTAAGAAGTACATTATTGTTATAGTTACTGTTAAGTTTCAGGAGAATTATTATTATTATATGTTAAATTCAAAATTAAGTTATTTTATTGTTCACATGTCAAGAGTTTATTATTTTATTAAACTGAAATATAAGTTATTTAACGTTATGTATGGGGTAATTAAAAATTACTTCAAAGAGATAAAACACACACAACCTCACATATGTAGAATATGCAAAGTATATATGAAAATATTGTAAATATGAAAAGTATGTGTATAATGATTAAGATATACACTTGGCCTTCAAAATCTAAAGAACCTTACACTTTTTTGTACTCTAAACTACGCTCTGGGTTATCAAGTCGTCAAAAACTGAAAATTAATTATTGATTGTTTAGCAGTATCTAATAGAACATGATCTTCTGTATACAGGGAAATCAATTCGGATAATTACGGGGGCAATACGCCGACCGTGTGAAAAATCGCCGCTCTCGTAATTAGCATTTAAATGAGGCCTTTCTCAATATTCGGATGGCAATCGTAGCCTCTAACAAATCATCTGTTTCATATTCAAACGGCGCGTTGTTGTAATTGTAACTCTTTCTTTTGGGATCCTGTGAGATTTGAACAACTAACAATAACGTTTTATGTTTATTACAGTTGTAAATAGGGCAATACGTAACTTTATATATATATATATATATAGTAAACGGAAGTTTTATTCGAATGACGCATATGCAAAAGAAATCAGCTGAAAGTTTAATAAATTGATTTTGCTCCTAAAGTTATCGATAGATTTAGGCAAAGCTGTTCAATGTATCTCTTCTTTGAGTAATTAGTATTCGGGAAGATTCCCACACTCTTCGAGAGTTAATTAAACTAACAGCCCTTTCACATCCACTAGGTACTACAAATAGAGAGCCACTATATGGTATATACATATAGAAAGGATTTTGAGTTAAAATCTATGCTGATTCTACTTTCTTGATTGAGATAATTTCCAGACTTCCAAATATACTTAAATTATATATNCGCAAACATCCGGCCAGATACTTGCATATGATCCGTAGTGAGATGGAGAAGAAGACAGCGACATTATCGAGAGGGTGATATATATATATATATAAAAGACTGTGTGTATGGTCAAGTGTATATTTTAAATGACAATAATAATAATTGATAATTTTGTCTTTTTTCCAAAATATAAGTGAATGACGCTTAACTCTTAGGGAAAAAACCATAGGTTTAATGTTTTTTTATATTCAAAATATCAGTTTCGAATCATAGAATGCGTGAGCCTTAAAATAACTTAGATTTGTAACAATTATACAGTAAAGGTCTCATAAAGGAAGGGATGAAAGCTATTACGGAGGGAAATAGAGCCAAAGGAAGCCCCTGATTAAGAGAGGGAGAGAGAGAGAGAGAGCGAGATTGTGAGGGGTTGAGAGGGAGGGATTCAGGGAGATCCGAGGGATGGAAGGTGGAGAGTTATACCGCTCCGTGTTTTTGACAATAGGGATTAATGACATGGTTAGTCCCCTATACACTTGGGGGTGAATTTTCCACCCGGGAGTGTTAGCTCTGGGCCGAGAGGTGGTGGATCTACGCTCGGTAGTGCGGACGGGAAGGGGCGCCTACAGGACTCCACTGCAAACAAACCTAAAGCCACTGCTTTATAACCAGTCCCTCCTCCTACACTTTGTCAATGGCCTGCTCACCTATAAATTTAACCCTAGGGGGGTATAACACGGTGATCGCCTTCATCCTATAGAGGGTTTCATGTTTTAGAGAAATTTGTGACGGAAAATGTGTACTTTCCAACATACAGTTTAGGCTCTTTTTTAGTAAATTCTAAAAACATTTTTCTATTCAGTTCCTGTACATTTATCGGTGTTTTACCCGGTCATAACTATTGAATATAAAAACGTCTGGGCCTTTAAATTTTTATATTTATTGTTGTGTGTAATAAGTTTCTTGATTTTTGCAACAATGAATGGACTTAAACATTGAGCACCAGAGGAATATGGCCATTTTTTAAATAATAAAATACACTTATTGCCAAATATTAATCCTACAGAGTGTTTTTATGAAGTTGATGAATCATCATGAATAGTGTTATATTATATCATTAAATATTATGCAATATATTACATTACTAAATGTATTAGTTCTACGTATATATATTATATTACGTAAAAAATAAATGACCACTAGAAAGGGCTACGTACGTCATGTGAGTAAACTCACGACTGTTAATTTTCTAATAAGTGATGTTCGGGTAATAAAAACTGAATTCGGAACGTGATACGGCCCGAAGTGCCAATCTAAATAAAAATTATTTCATAAAATAAATAAATAAAAATCATTGATATTTAAAAAATTATATACCGAATTCCGATCACCACCGAATCTTCTCAACTATGATGTAAAGCGTCAACTAACATTCTGCTTTTAAAAAGAACATTTAATTTTTTTAGTAATATTAAAAAACATTGTCAAATTAAAGACTGTGGTCAAGTGGTTTACCGTCATTCCAAAGTTTTAAAACCATTAAATAGTACTTATTTCTTATTTAAAAAAATGAATCTTTATTTTAAAATAAATTCTGATGATGACCTTAAATGAATATTTATGTTAATCAGAAAAAAACATAAAAAGAAAGACTAAATACTTGATTATAAAATTACTATGCAAGAATCATTCTCAATCATCATTCTCTTTAAATTTAACAAAGCTGCAGCAAAAAAATGAATTTTCTATAATTACGGAATGGAAATAAACTATTTATAGCCTAGCAAAATCTTTTTATTATGTGTGCGTACTTATCTAGATCCTATCTAATCCACAATTAGTATTTATAAACAAATTCAGATAAATAGATAAAAATTATTATTAAATGATCTGATATGTTAATAAGTATCTTAGAATTCTTAAACGATCTTAGAAGTTTGTTTTGAGTAATTTAACCTAAAGTTAATTATTTCTGAAACTAAGTATGTTAATTCCCCTTCTACTCTCTACTCCTGACGGTAAAGAGGTTGGACGGTCCAGCAACAGTTTCCCTTCCTGGTTGGCCTAGAGTCAGAATAAGTTATTTTTAAACAATTAATGCAAGAGCATATGACAAAAATCTATCTGTCCCAGCCAGGGATCGAACCTGGATCTCCTGCTTTCCGGGCACGAATGCTACCATTACACCACCGGGACAAGCCAGATAACTTATTAAGTTCCCAGCATACTAGCGAGAGTCTAAACCTACGAGAAAGACAATTACATCGTCTTATGTTTGAAGGAGCTGACATTATTTAGCTATTTATCGACTCTCGTTCTTTACTTTTCATTTTCATTTATAAATATTAATTTTGTTGTGGTATTCTATTCCCTCGCATTAATTGTTTAAAATTCAAGCGGGATAATAAACCACAACAAAATTAATATTTATAAGTTATTTTTCTTTCTTTCTCATTGGCTTTTTCTCATTCAATATAAAATTCGTTATTTTCCCTTATTCTGATCGTTTTTTATAATCATACATTAGAATGTATCCCCTAAAATAAATATTAATAAAGAAAATATAATTTGTAGAATTATTCTAAGATGATTTTAGTTGGGGTTCGGTCAAGACTTGACCGAACCCCAACCCTTGACCGAACCCCATCTAAAATCATCTTAGAATAATATCTACGGTCAACATATTCTCCTTTTGTAGAATTATGTTAATTGAATAATGTTTCAAAATATTTATGAGTATAAATATAATTAAATTTATATGAGCTGTTTGCTCTTATCATTGATTTATCTCATTCATTAATTCTATAATACCAAAAAGTAGGCATTCAGAATCTGATGAAATTCATGCGTAGTTTTATATGGTAATTCGTAATGAGTTTTAGAAAGAAGAAGCTTCACCTCAAGAAAACTAAGAGGGAGGAGCCGCGGAGAGAGAATCACAGAGGGTAGCCACTCTAGAACTGAATCTTGCACAGCAACACGAATGAGGTTCCAGTGATTGTCATCGTAGGACGCAAACATCCGGCCAGATACTTGCATATGATCCGTAGTGAGATGGAGAAGAAGACAGCGACATTATCGAGAGGGTGAAACAGAGGGGTTGAATGTCCCCTGGATCCTGATTGTTGGAGGAGAATGAAGGAAGGCTTCGCATATGGGGATCTCAAGGGTATTAGGAAGATGCAGTCAGGGAAGTGTTTGTGTGTATAAGACTTAAGGGGACCGTTCTTTTTACGCTTCGTGCAGAATTAAAGGAGCTAAACATTTTTTTTTCTCAAAAAACATGTCTTTGTTGGCTAATGAAAAATATGTTAATAAGGTTCATTAGATGGACGAATAAGAATAAAAATAAATAAGACTTGATATAAAAAATAAGAAAGAAATTGAAATTAAATTGTGAAGGAGCCGGAGACGAAGACGATAAGCAAAATCCACCCTGTTCTCTTTCTCTAAAAAAAAAAAAAAAAAAAAGGCAGTGCTAGATGAAATCTGTATTCCAAGGGAGGTCTCTCAAATTTCTTTTCATTTATTTCTCAATTGTATTTTTAATTTCTACTCCTTGACTCCTTTATATTTTTACTTTACTTTGACTCCCATTTGAAAATACTAAAATAGATGTTTTACACATTAATGCAGTTATAAGAATCAGACTTCATCTTCAAGATGAACAAATCTAATCCAAAATAATTTGCTCATTACTATATTTTTCCAGTCAATATTGGAGCTTACAATGTAAACTGTCATTCAGGAAATAATAAAGAAAAAAAATACTCCCGTTTGTTTAGGGCTAAATGATTATTCAAAACTTGAAAAAAATACTTTATTAGCAGATTTTGGAAAGGAAATCGAGCTGTTGAGTACTTTAGTACTATGATACTACTTTTGAAATATGTTATAAGATCTTCACCAAATCTTCATTAGAGAAATTAAAAATATAGTCCTTTCAAATATATATATATATATATATATATATATATATATATATATATAGGGTATATAGTCCGTATGCGCTCTACAAAATTTATTAATTCAATTATAATGAACCTAGATTTCATATTCTTAAAAAAAAAAGGATTTTTGCAATTTGTTAGAAATGTTTGACTGACTGAAATCGGTCGAGGAGGAGGGGGTTCAGACGATACCAATATTTAAAATCTTAATATCTTTTTTATTATTTGCGTTACGGAAAAATTATATAAGAAAATACATAAGAAAATGTATTTTACAATATTCATTAAAGAAAATCTTTTAGCAAGGAAGATATTAAGGAATGTAATTTCAAGTGTTGAGTACACACCATATTTAATAAATATACTAACCAAGTAACCGAAAGTAATGGAATACCTATAAAAGTAATTTCAGTGAATGTACATTGAAAGATTTTAGTAATTATAAATTAATTCGGTTTAGTATCAAAATATATAATACTCCTCCATATTTTTGGGGTGTAAGTATGTTTCAAAAGCATTAATGTTTCGCATTACTCCTTGAATTATTATGGAACACAAATGTTTATCGTAGAAGGGGTTCTACTTTAGTAGAAGTTATGGTATATTTATAAAAGATATTTATAATTGTTCGAATTTTCAAAAGTATAATGTGGTATACAAACTCTGACACCTCCATTTCTTTACAACGGTCTAGGTAGTTGCTCCTTTATTTCCGTTCAAAAGGCGACCAGGCTTTGAGCACTAGCTCAAGAGCCATACATCAAATGGCTGACCTAAGGAAAAGTGAGCATCATAAATTTTCTATTGATAAGAATCTATAGAAAAGCCTAAAAAATAATACACTTACATATAAACGCGAAAATTGACCAAGGTCAAAGATTTGACCTAGTTGGTATTATGGGTTGGGAGAATCCAATGAGAGGGGTGATAGACNAATAATATTTTATTAGTATATTAAAATAATCCTTGTTTGTAGCGAAACGCAACTAAATAAAAATGTCTTTAGATTAGTAAAAAATGATGCAAATCACTTCACTTTGGAGAATTGGTTTACCTGAGTAAAATTTACCAAAAGTCAAGAATCTCTTTTATGTACATCTGAACGCTGTTAAAATTTTATTTTGTACTCATTCATGGTAGTGTTTTCACACATAACCTCATATACTTTCATCATTGTATGACATTAACTTCTACCTGGAATATAAATATGAAAGTAAAATAACTTTCTATTAATAGTCAATAATCACTGTTATTTTGAATAATAAATGCTGTTATTTCGCCTCCAATGATTACATGTAATATCCTAGGACTGACTTATAAATCAGCAAATAATATAGTAGTGATATACAATTTTCACTTTCACCATCTATAAGATTTTCCTTAGTGATTTAATATCTCTCGGAGTCAGATGGCACTTCCTGGCCTTAATGAGGACAGCAGTAGAAGGATTAAATCTGAGAAGGGCTGCTGTGACGAGAAGAATAATGGGCGCTTAATTCCTCTACTTGACGAATGCTCCCTCTAGACTGCGCTCAACCATGACAGGGAATCGCTGTGTGAGAAGAGCGCTCCCATATATCTGCAAGGGCACTGGCAGATTGTATACTAATGTACGTACCAAAGCATATAACTGTTCCTACTAAGCACATGGACCACATGTTCAAACCTACATTTCAATCCTCTCACGTCAGAGAGATGGAATCACTGTCCTAGAAGTACTCTGATCTGAAATGGTGCTGGTAGTTAGTTAGCATTTTAAGTGGTACTCTCATCAGAGTTTGTGGCGGTTCATTTGATGAGAAAACAACGAACACCTACAAACACACACTCAAAAAAAAAAATCTCTCTGCACTGTTTCGAGGTGTTAAAATCAATCACGATAAGTACTCTGAACAGAAAGAGCGCTTTTAGTTTGCATTTTAATTTGTATGTGTTACTTATATTAAAATCCATACAAAAAAAAAAAAAAAAAGCTCTCAAACGCTTCCACACTTCACTTTGCATTGTTAAAAGGAGGTTCGGGGCGCCAGAATAGCACAGGGGTCTCGCAATCCTTACTTTGGGGGTTCAAATCCTGTCCAGAGCAATCTTTTATTTATAAGTAAAAAAAGATTGTAAAAAAAAATGTTAATTTAAACTTTGAAAAGATAACACAAACGTAATTTTTCTACTTCACTCAACTACGTTCAAGAAAATGAAATCACCACTTGGGATGTAATTTTTTCTGAAAGGGTATTTTTCATTCGTAGTTAATTTACTATCTGGAATCATATTTCCCTAAAGAACCAGGAGTAGGTTGAAATGGAATATTTTAAATTGTAACAAACGTGAGTTACGAATAAATTAAAAAAAAAAAAAGATAATGAAAGTATCTCAAATCTGTTAAGATATTTCGGTTAAAACATCAGTCAACAACTTCAGCTCTTTTCATTCAGTAATGAGTAATTGTCTCCATATTTAGTGGAACTTTTTGGTCTCTCTTTCTATTCAATCCGTATTTAAATGTGCGGTGGAAGGGTTGGGGGGGGTGGTGGGGGGTGAGAGCTAAAGTTTATTAGGAAGGAGGTGAAGTATTCCTGCAGGGTGATGAATAGTCTTCACCGAGTGTATGTCAATATCAGGTGACAGTGAGCAAAGCTGTCATAACCTGGCTTGCGCAACCTACCTTCCCCAGTGAGGCATTTGTTAGTGATTCCCATAGTATGAGCGACCAGCGTATTTGTGGTTCCAGTTACTCTTCAAAGTGATCAGGTCCAGCCATATACCTCAAATTCGGCCACATTTTCCCTCTGCATTTGGTGGAAAAGAAGAGTTGTTTTTCTCTCACAAGAAAAAGGATTTTATTATCTAATTTTATTCCTCTATTTTGGAAAGATAAGGGTGTTATTTAATGTCCATTAATAAATGATTAAATGTCTTCATTAATAAATATATATACATTGATCCTATATTTCCTTAAATTGATCAATATAATTTTATTTGTAGGATGTAATAATTTAAAAAAAAATATATTGCTCTAGGACTTTAAGCCGGAAAATTAGATTTTACATCTTTTCAGCATATTTTTTTCGTAAAACTGTAGATATAAAAGATATAAATAATTTATTTTTGGCCGGTAGTGAAATTCTTTTACAGGATATTAATAAAATAGATAATTTTGTTTACTATTTTTTAAATTAATTTTTTTTTTAAGGCTCAGCGCTTTTTTAAGGCCGAATACTGAGGTCTGGAATCTGATTATGAGTAATATGATTTCAGACACCTATTACTATAATAAAGTAACAATGAATTCGTTCATTGACTATTGTAAATAGATAATCAATTTAAAAAATGTATTGCATATAATTAAACTATTTTATATAGTAAATATCAATTTAAAATAAATGAAACAAATTATCATCCATACAAAAACATGTTAGTCGCACCAACTGTTTTGAGATTATATGTGTGCAAAGAGACAATTTATGTAAAGCGAAGAAAGATGAGAGAAATGATATGCAATTTAATTTTTTTTTTCACCACCATATTTATTAATAACAGTCTGCGAAGAATAAAATAGCGTAATTTACTTTCATTATAAGAAATAATAACAAATAGGAAGTTGCATATGAATGGACAAAGTGTCCAGAGACACTTACTTCAAATTAAATAGAATATGTGTTCCCAGGAGGTTTTGAGGCCAACTTCGTTTGAGTCGGCAGAAGGCCGGTGCAAAGGAGTATTGCTGGTAAATGTGGAAAAGTGGAAACGGTAAGGAATGAGGATGTGGACTGAAGGGAAGAGCTGGTTACATAATGGGTAGTGTTAGAGACAATACTCCAGGTTATGTACTAGAATTGGGTTCCTGGGAAGTTAAAGAACTTGGCGGCACCCCAGAGCCAGCACCGTACTCATTAATCTGTGTAGGACCCCCTGTCGTCTGTTAAATTCATGTTTTTTAATTTAAGTAAGCTCGCCCAATATGAGCCGAGGGTCAAGATGAAACCCACAGAATTGAATTTCATTTTGTCAGGAGTTTTTTTTATTATTTTAAAGTGATTGGAAATTAACTCGCACGCATTTTGATTCAATGTTTTTCTGTATTTACGCACTTCTAAGGATACTTCCAAGATACACTTGCAGATTTTTGGAACCAGTTTTGGCATTTTGGTGGGAAAATAGGAAAGCCTTGTCATCTGAAAATAGCTTAGGCTAGAAAATAGGCTTAAATGCAGTGCCTTGTGAAAATCCCGCATCTACTAGGTAGTATTCGGAGTAATCTATTATTTGCCGGACCCTATATTTTTGGATGAGTATGACTTGTGGATTAATTAAGTATCACTGGAAAGTAATAGGAAGAAGACTGATTTTAGATAATGGGTTTTCAGGTTTGGAAAACACTATTGTGTCAGCAAATTCTAGAGGAGAAAGAAGTCAGTTGTTCGAAGGATTTATAATTAATTTTATATTTATAAATGGATTTATAGATAAAATTCAAAAATAAAATTGTCTTCTGGTGTAGATTGTGGATTATTATTAGACCCATGAGTAAATCGTATCCGGGTGTTTTCCGCTGAAGCTTAAGAGATAATTGGAAGGCTTGACTGCCTTAGTGGTATGGACAAAGGTAAGGGCTAGTCCAGAGAGTTCTCAGTCTCCAAGCATTGGGCAGGTCTAAGGGGCCTAAATATGGAGTATGCCTCCTTGAGATTCTGAGCGAACGTTTCGGCCATGTCTCGAGATGGTTGAAAGATGGGCATTAAAAACCACATTTCTTAATGCATTTAAATATTGTTTGACAACTTGGGATAGACGATTAAAGCCTTTGCAATCTATGGGATGTCTATATTTCTGGAACAATACCCTAGAAAGTACGGTTTTTTTTTTTCAATAGTGTTAGCCTCCCTTGCCCACTGAGGGTCAAAGAGGGAGGGGCTATCTACTGGTTGTCAGCCCATTCTAAACATCCATGGATGAGAAAGGGCTATTATTTGTAAATAAAAGATTGTCCTGGGCGGGATTTGAACCCCCAGCGTATGGATTACGAGACCCGAACGGATCCCCTGAGCTAGCCAGGCACCCAAAAGTAAAGTTTTTGTACTTTAAGAATTCTTTATAACCTATAATTCATTATATATACAAATTTTATTTTAAAAATTAATTATACTTTTTATTTATNNNNAGAGATTCTTCTGAAGAATTATTAAAATATTTATTATAAATATATATATATCCATATTTTTTAAAGTATTTATGGATCTATCTAGAAAGAGTCTTTCTATCTTTCGGTCGTTCTCGAGTTAAAATTAGTGAGTTCAGTATTCGCCTCATTATCCATTCTCAAAGGTGAGTAAGGTGAATTGAGTAATTTAATCCTATTTGTCTTTCTTTTCTCTTAATTTCACTTTTTTAATGAAAGAAATACCTAAGGATAGTCTGTTTCTTTAGGTGCCTCGTGTGTGACTCAATCCGTCATTATATTAATTTTAAAGAAACAAAATTATTTAAATTGTAATTCAAAATAATGCCCTGTTCATTAGTAGAAGTCGGTTTTAAATTAAATAACGGTGTTTTACAATTTTTTTTTTCAAATTCACAACACGAGTGAAATTTGAATGTATTTAAGTAATTTTTATTTTCATGATAAATGTCGCTAGAATAATTCTACAAAATTGTAATTTTTATTAAAGAGAACTCTTATGGTTCTCTCTTCGCGTAACATCATAATAAATATTCTATTATTTTTCTACTTTAATATTCAGAAAGTTGAGATCGTTAAAGGGGAAGTACTTATGAAATTCAAATCATAAATAAATATTTATTAACCGGGATACTGAGGAATTCGTTTATTTAATTTCCACATGGCGGAAATTTTTTTAATATTTCAATTTGTAGAAATTTGAAAAAGTAAGTAAACTACGAACTATAAAAAGTGTTAATATAAAAAGAGGAAAACAGAAAGACATTGTTATACTTGAATTGTGAAATTTTCATCTCGAAAGGTATTTCCCATTTTAAGTGGAACAATGAGGTTAGTTAACCTGCCTGAGGAAATGTAGATTTCGCTGGTGTTCAAAGAGCCATGTCTTGTAAACAAAGAGATGGAAATCTCCAAGGTTATGTTACATGTAACCTCTGGAACCTCGCTGGATCCAGGGGTCTCCTGCAGTCGGCCGTGGGAGTACCCTTTGTACTCGCGTGTTGTGCTTTACTGCGCGTAGAAAGGGAGCTTGTCTTATATGCGCGGCCCCGATTCGCTACGTTAACACAAGCCAGTTCTTCTCGTGGACCTCTCGCAGAATTGAAATTATTTCGGGCAGGCCACGTCACTTTCTCTGTGGGCTCCTCTAGTACCACTCTTGGACATTTCTTCCTCAATTCTCTCATATGGGGCGCCATGCTAGCTCAGGGGATCCGTACGGGTCTCGCAATCCTGACGCTGCGGGTTCAAATCCCGCCCAGGTCAATCTTTTATTTATAATATAGAAGCTTGTCCCAAGGGAGGCTAACCCAGCAAAAAAAAAAAAAAAAAAATTCTCTCATATACGAATTTGCCGTAAGGAATATGATCAAGTTAGAGATTTGGATTCCAACAGTCCTGAAGATGTGACGTAAGTTCCATCAACATTATGAGGGTTAAATTATAAGCTGAAAGTTTACCATTTTTATTAAAGTCAAACTGTAACCAATATTGGCCTAGGGTAGGAATGCTTCATACCTTCAATATTTCCTTTAAATGAATGTTTTTTTTGGAAGCCTCAGTTTCTGAGAATAAGTATTAGCCTTGAGTTTGCAAATTCATTTTATTTGCAGCTAATCTCAAGTAATACATTTATCAAATTGTATTAAAAAAAAATACTAAACTTGTTTTTATAAAACTTATACAACTTTGGCGTTTTGTGAGCCACATAACTAAAAAAGAGTATAAACAAACGACATTATGGGGTTTATAATAACTGCAACTTCGATATGGTAACATTTATCGACCTCGGATGTTGCTATCCTTGATAAAAGTGTAAAAATACAAATTCTCGTCACCATTACCTTCATAGTATCTCAATACTATGTCGGTCAAATGGGTCGTTTTCATTTTCCCATCATTCAATAAGCTTACTGAATTTTCTGTAAATTTTATATTTAATAATAATAGTTTTCAGCGCCTACGAACTGTGTTTAGGGCGATATATATTTTATAAATATACATTTCTTTAATACTTATACCTTCTAATTTAAAATTTGCAGTTTCTGCTTGAATTAGAATGCTTTTAGGGCCAACATTACAAGATATCTTTTTGGTAGTTCCAATTGGCTGCTATGTGTAAGGTTCCCACCAAATGGAACAGCTTTTATCAGGAAACCCTTCCTCCATGGAAATTTTGTTCCAACAAGGGATGTGAAAAAAAAAATTATGATACCAGCTTAGAGATGGTATATAGAACAGAGTCGTGCGAAAAAGCCTGCGCTACTGATTCGAAGACCACCCTCAGGCCAGTCTTTACAGCTTTCCTAGAGCCATTGTCTTAAATGAGGGTTAACAATCTATAAATAACGCCTCAGTACATTTCTCTTAAGAGGTTACTTAGTAAAAAATAAACCCCCCCAAAAAAGTAGAAAGAATTAGATAATAGAGAGAGAGAGAGAGAGAGAGAGAGAGAGAGAGAGAGTGTGTGTGTGTGTGAGGGAGAGAGAGAGAGAGGGAGGGAGAGAGAGAGAGATAAAGAGTAAATACAAGTAAATTTGTGCGCTTGCCAGAAGTGTAGGAGTTATTCTCCGTTATTGTGAGGGGAGGTAAAAGGCTCAGCTGTTGTAGTTCGAAGTGTCAGACTAATGGCAGTGGACAAAAGGATATCTGGTAACAAGAAGATGTATTCCTTGACAGGCTGACAAAACCTCCTCTAGTCGAAGGTATATTTCTCATCTCTCGTTATTTTGGTACTTCTGAATTCTATCTGGGGCAAGTTTTTCATTTTTTTTTTTTAAATGTTAGATTTATTTCTGATATAGTAAAATAAATACTAATTATCGAAACAGTAAATATAATGGCTCTATGCTATTGTATTCTGAATAAACTCTTTATTAAAAAAAAAAGTTATCTGTACATTTTTTACACTTAATTTTTGATGGGGTACATTATTGTCCTTGCTCATCTATCCCGGGACGTAACCCGTCCTCAGAGAGGAGCCCAGGTTGACCCGCGATAGACTATGCTATTGTATTGAAGACCTATTAATGAATGTAGGAGTAAGTAATGTGAATTAAACATAAAGTAATGAAACTTTATTGCTGTTTCAGAAATAAAGATATCAATCTTAGACAGGGAGGGACAGAATGATAATAATAATAGTATATATACATATATATATTTTTTTTATCCGTCCAAACATAACTTATAAAATTTGAAACGAAATTAAACAATCTCGAGTGCTTAGTCAGCATTCTTAGGAAATAGATAAATATAGAAGTGTGAATAAATAAAATAGAGGGTTAAGACAGGAGAAACACTGACATTTGAGGTGGCATTGAACAGTTGTTTAGCAGAATAAGTAAATGCTGCAGGGCACGAGCTCCTGTCTTGAAGAAGCACAAGAAGGAGAAGTAGAAGGCCCATTTTCTCTGTCTATATTGCCTATTTTCCAAATTACTTGTCCTCTCTTATTTATTTGGCAGTAGTTAATCCGGCTAAGAGCCGGTTGGAGATCTCGCAGGACACGTCGACCACCAGTCAAGGATGCCTACAAAATCTTCCCCTGCTAGTCACAGGTGCAAAAGCAGGAAAATGATGTAACTAATGATAGCCACATCACATTTCTCTATCTGCCCCATTCATTCAGGGCTGGCCTATGAGGCAGTTCATTCCTTTGAACACCCTCTCGTAGTTTAATTATAGGCTGTACTGAGGCAGACAAGTCTCATAATCGTCGGCGTAGGCTGAAATCCGGCTATTGCTCTTCAGTGAGATAGCTTTATTTATTTATTTTTTCCATTTTTTGGGCCAATTTTTTAGCTCTCTTCTGCTTCTTGTGAGTTATTTATTGTCTAAATGAAAGCACTCTAGAATTTAGTGGCAAGCACTTTTCATACATAATATACTGTATATAAAACTGTATATTATTAATAATAAGTTATATATAAAATTATATAGTGTAACATAGTAATATAATACAAGCGTTTGTAATAAAAAATTTTCCTTGATTTGTAGATGCTCGAATTTACTTACTCTAGTCGGTTTCACACGTTTTTTTTTATGGGAGGGGGGGGGGGATAGTATATTGGATAGCAAGGGTAAGGAAAGTTCAATCGGTGTTTTATTTTTCAATAACTAACTGTGAAATCATCAATCGAATAGGAACCAAAAACACACAAACATGTACTTCTCATATTCCCAATTTTTTTCTTTGCCTTTGCCATTCTAAATATTATGAACAACAGAACTAAAATTCATCGAAGTAACCCTCTGCTGATTGTTTTGTCAGAATAACAAAATTATAAGTTCGGAATATGATCCAATTACCGCTTGAAAGTTAACAATGCTAATCCAGATAAATTATAATTATAAATAAATTAGCCAATTTTCAAAACTAAATCTATTTCTCTCTACCCCCTGTAAGTATCTAATTATTGTTTTCAATAACTTTTATCAGCCTTAAAGTATAATAAAATAATTATAATAGAGTGGGTTATTTAAAATATTAATGACTCCATTCAGGAAATTCTTGTTATTCGTTCCGCTCGGAAGAAACCAATGGTCATATTACTGATTGGCCGTAGCTTTCTTTTATTTCCCAATTTTGTTTCCCCTTTTACCTCCGAGGCACTCTAATTAACATTTTTATTTCACGGTCGGCCTGGTTTTACGCTCTACTTCATGATATATCGTAAAACGAGTGAGGTAATTCCAAAGAACAGACAGGTAATAAATTGTACAAATAAACTTGTGGGTTTAAATAATTCATACACACACACACACATACACACACACACACACACACACACACACACACACACGCACGCATAATTTATATATAGAAAATGAAACACACAAAAAGAAAAAAATCTCTAGATAGTGATTCACCACATAACCTTTCATTCTACCGTCCTATAAGTCTTCTTCCTTCACTATCTAAGGTTTTCAAAAAATTTTGCTAAAAACAAATGATGCCTTCCATTGAACGTTCCAATATCCTCCCAAATTATCTGTTTGGTTCTTGACGTAAGCAATCTACTGTCCAGCAAGTTTTTCGCGTCGTAGACTACATTTCCTCCTCCCTTGAGCGCAAAGAGTACTGCCCAGCAGCTTTTTTTGACTTTTCTCAAGCATTTGATAGAGTTTGGCACAGTGGTCTTCTGTTAAAACTTAAATCCATACTTACAAGTAACACTTACCTAATCCTTATGTCTTACTTAACCAACCGTTTCTTTAGGGTTCGGCAAGGATTAGATTACTCTGCTTTTTACCAAGTGGAAGCGGGAGTTCCTGAAGGTAGTGTGAATGGCCCTATCCCATTCATCTTGTAGCTATCCAAGTAGCCTCTAATAGGTCAATTTGAAAATGACGAGGCTATCATATTTTTCCACCCCGATCCTAAAACTGCTTCTAAAAAGCTACAAGATCATCTTGATAGCATTCAGAAATGGTGTAGAAAATTGAGAATAAAAATTTATAAAGCGAAATGCGTTCAAGGTTATTTCCAATTATGAAAGAAAAACTTTCCTAAAATTGTTAAATTTAACAATATTTATTTAACACTCTCAAATTCCGTTCGTTACCTGGGGTTCCATCTTGACTCACGACTCACATGGGGGGATCATATTAAAATTGAAAGAAAATTACTCAATCAACAAGATATTACTACGACCAATCTGGACATACGGTGTAGAAATTTGGAGTGCCGCCAAACCTTCTAACGTCCAACTAATCTTTCAATCCAAAACCCTAAAAATAATCGCAAATGCTCCCTTTTACGTATCCAATTCCTCCCTTCACCACAATTTTAATATCCCCTTTTTGAAGGATCTCATTTCTTCCCGCTTCAGCCTTTTCCATAGTAAACTGCCATTCCACCCTAATCTATTAGCACAGACCTTGTTTTCCAACTCCAACCCCTACAACCCTCCTCGTCGACTCAAACGAAGATGGCCCAGTAACCCTCTGGAAACAAGCCTGTAAATAATTTGAGAGTTAAGTCATTGGTCACCTTCTCTCCTCATGTGATTGTCGTTTAATGTCATTTTTACTACTCATTGTAATCAAATTACAAAATGTTTTCATTTTTAACAGAATGTAATAAGTAAATAAAGGTTTAAATAAAAAAGATAGTTGAAAAAATAACCTGGCTTCCCTCAGTTTTGTAAAAAAGATAGTGATTAGGTGAGTCTAATCACTAGGTTAGTCTCCCTTCACTCTTCACCAATGAAGGGCGAGGAATCCCCGAAAATTTTACTCCTTGTGATTTTCCTTTTTGTGTGTGCACTGCACTCTCTATACCACCTGTTTTTAATTACTAATTATGTATATATATATAGCAGAAGTCCAGTCCAGAAATCAAGCTATTTATGCTGGTAAGGCGGGAAGCTAAGAATATGTAGGTTAAAATTGTTATATCATGATGCTTTCATTATATTTAATGTTATATTAAACACACACGCAAAAAATATATTTATTCATAGTTCTATACAAATTTCTATATTTCATAGAATAGTGATTTATTTGTTATAAAAGTAACAAATTCTATATGTTTCCTTTAACATATAGAAATGTATCAAGCACAATTAGTTAGTGGATTAATTAGAATAAGAGATTGAAAATATATCCACCCCCCAGATGAAGAGAAAAATATAAATTTAACATAAGTATTAATAACTTGTGACTGTTGATGACGGGGGATGAAAACTAGGGGGATTTAATCCCACTCTTTTTTTGTGTGTCTTTCATAGCGGTACAAGCTTTGCATGTAACCGCCCTGCGTCACGCGAGCTAGATAGCGGGGCATAGCTGAGATAGCCCCCAAACAGGGATTACATAGATATGTTTACATCTTTTTTAATCACTTTATATTAATCAGATTACTCTCACCGTTCACAAAGTATTCTCTTAGGTTATGTATCGTTGAATTCATTTACTCTATATGATTTTAAATTATTGATTAAGGAGTGAATGTTTTAGACAAATTTTTCCTATTTTTAATTATTTTGCTCAACTACTGCTTTTATTATAGGACATACTATTTTTATTATANTAAGCGCTTTAATCCACACTAGATGACATTCTTCAAAATATATAAAACATTACAATAGTGAAGTAATAGTATGAAGGGTGGTACTTGCCTGACGTCATGGGGCATGGGAAGCGTGGCCCCTCTGTCTAGGAGGATCTTGATGATCTCGTAGTTGTCCCGATGTGCGGCCAGGATCAAGGGGGTGATGTCAGGGGTGAAGGTGGCCGTGTCAGGGTGCAACGCCTCCCAGCTCTGCAAAATATAACCATCCCCATGGAAAGTTACAGTTCTGATCATTATAAGAAAAGTAAACTACTCTCAAATAATTGGAAACAAATGCTAAATACATTTGCATGTAATATATATGTGTGTGTCTGTGATTAGGTATATTGTAGTAATATTTCTGTAAGATCCTCCTAACGTTTCCAAGATATCTTTTAAATGTAAGATTTAAAAAATCAGCTAAAATATATATTTATTTTTACGCCCAACTTGAATGTTTATTATAATCAAATTTACAGCCAGTGCATATTGTGATTCAATCAAAAGAATCCACCGAGCATACCAGCACGAGAGCAGGAGAGACGCCTATTGGTCAAGTAACGCTGTAAACAAATTCGTATAATGTTGTATATTGCATCATTGTTTAATTTGTTGTGTAAAATTATAATAGGCTCCGGTTAATTTATTTTAAAAAATGCCTGCTTGTATTTAAAAAATAGATCCTACATTTGTATAGAAGTATTATGTATAGCAGCAGCTAGTAGTTTGGCAATAATGAAAGTAAAACCAGTTATAGAAATATTAGTTTCCATTAGCCAATTATTGCTTTATTTGAACAAGTAAGTACATATTATTTTTATTTTAAAATTAGAATTATGCTACATTTTGTTTTATATTTTTTTTAAAATAGACATTCAGTTTAATATTGATGTTAGGATAGAATATAACATAAATCAGAATGAATAGGATCATTTATTAAGTTTGAATTGGAAATATTTTGAAGAGAATAAATATATAAGAAGATGCCATCTTAAAACCTCTAAAAGAATTCACCTTCTGATCCTATTCACTCAGGTTTAACTATGAAAAAAAAACATTCATTGAAAAAAACCAGGTATAAAATTTCAATTAGTCAATTTGATTAGTAATGTTAGTTAATCAAATAAAAAAAAAATATATATA
>KZ807316.1:275750-296793 GCA_000696205.2 Oncopeltus fasciatus | reverse complement strand
AATTAATTAAAAGATATTAGATAAATAATAATAAAATTAAGTTATCAGAAACATATTTAATCCATGACACAGAAAATTAAGAGCAGAAAATTAAAATTTGTTTAATGCTTTGGGTAAACCAGTGTTTATTGAAGAGTAGAACTTCAATATAGCCCTAAAGAACCTCTCAAATTCACTTTTATATCAACCAAACGTGCACTTACATTTAATGGGAATAAAACAATTTAATCAGTCTTATGAGAAAAACAGATTTAAGCCATTAAATAGTAATTTAAAATTAAATTTTTTTATGGTTCATTTTATTTATTAATGGTTTGTGTTTCAAATTTTTAGCTTAAATGGTTAGTAGAAAAATATTAATTTTTGAAACTGTTTTCAATGAACTATTATTAAAAATCGCGGTTAACAAGGAACCAACGGAATATGATACTGTTTAATTTATTTTAATATACTCATTTATGCGTTTCATAAACTAACTATAACAAAAAATTCAATATAAAGATACTTTAACATTTTAATAAAAAAGTTGTAATTGTTTAAAATATTTTATATGTAAAATTAATGATTTTAAAAAATGTACAGATAAAATATTAATATCCCTCTCATTAAAGGCGGAGGTTCTGCACAAGCCTATACTTTGGCGAAGAATTTAGTATGCTGATTGGAGAAATAGATTTGGGTGTCTCTCACCCTCCAGACTGTTTCAAGCCCCATTTGAAGGGCTTTATTCTGGAACACCTCGATGTACTGCTGGGCCAACCGGTGTCATTCTTATTCCTTACTGTAGAAGTATTATATTGCAAGGTAGGGTTTGTAATTGAATTTATTTTTTTTAGTGTTTCAGTTGAGTAGGTATTGCAAATTGCCTAACCGCCGATAGGTTTTAGTAAATTAAGTGTGAAATGGAAGTAAATGAATATACAAAGCAGGAGATATTTGAGTAGGTCTTTAGCCCTAGCCATTAGTTTATTACAAACGATTAGGTTATCCTGAGAATAAGTACGTTTGTGCGAGAGGATTTTACTGACAAAAGAAAATAAATGTCATAGTGTTCTATTCCAGCCTTTGAAGTGGTGCTGTGTGTCTGTTGCAGTCTGAAGAAGAGTATTTTATCTGTGATATCCATAAAATAAATCTGGGTTATGTAGAGATCCCTTAGAATTTCATTATTAGGATTTTACTACTTAATCGAATCCCTTTACTTCAAGCAACCTCTTTAGCTTATTGAATGGCTTTGTTTTGTTGAATTCATTCAATTCAATTAGATTCCTTTACTTTACTAAATCTTTTGATTCTACTCACTTTTTTAAACCCCCCATTCAACCACTTAGGGTAAAGAAAAAAGGTTCTATCAGAGGTAGACATCCTCTTCTTGTATGGTATATCTTACTTTTAAGTAAGCGCTTTAATCCACACTAGATGACATTCTTCAAAATATATAAAACATTACAATAGTGAAGTAATAGTATGAAGGGTGGTACTTGCCTGACGTCATGGGGCATGGGAAGCGTGGCCCCTCTGTCTAGGAGGATCTTGATGATCTCGTAGTTGTCCCGATGTGCGGCCAGGATCAAGGGGGTGATGTCAGGGGTGAAGGTGGCCGTGTCAGGGTGCAACGCCTCCCAGCTCTGCAAAATATAACCATCCCCATGGAAAGTTACAGTTCTGATCATTATAAGAAAAGTAATTATAATTCTCCACTCAAGATGTACTATCAATTTATAATGGGAGTCATGTGATTATTTGGGGTTGTACTTTTTTTTAAGTTTAATATAAATTAAAAAAAAAAAATTAATATGAAGTATAAGACTGAAAATTTGAGATTACCATCCTTCATGGGAGGTGAAAGAGGAACTAAATAATAACATTTTAAATCAGATTTAAATCTTAAGATTTTTAACAACAATTTAAAATTAATAAGTTAAATATCCCTGTAAATATTAAAAAAAAGTATTATAAGCGCACATTTGTTTTAAATAAAGAATGTTATTATGAATGCACAATGGAATTATAATGGTATATACTTTGTTGCTGTTGGATGAGGAAAACGCTTACCCACGTGCCAGCAAAAGATGTTGCTTGAGTTGAAAGATGACCAATCCATAAAGGAATGCAATCTTCCACTTGCTGATATGGGCTAGAAGACATTCGTTCTCAGCCTTCAGTCTTCTCTTCATTCATCTGAGCGCCAACAGCTGGGTGATAACGGCCACCCAATCAGGTAATAGTTTGTCGACAGGATTCTGTCAGCTAAAGTCCCTCAGAGGCGGGATTGGTAATTCTACCCACACCACTATCTGCCATACATACTAGTGCTACTATCAGATTTCAGTCCTATGTACATTGAAACAAATACAATAATATCCTTCCTCTAGGTAAATGGGCATCTTTTTACTTTCCCTACTTTATCTCATATGAAAGTTAGGAATAGTATTGTAAAGAACTGACATTATTTTTAGGGCGAATTTTAAATATTATGTCTTTTGAGGTCTTCTTGATACAAAATATTATTTTCATAAATTCAGTGAGCGAGAATCTGAGTATATTTAAAAAAAAAAATCGAAACAGAATCGCTGAATAGATAGAGACGAATTTTGTAGAGCTTTTTTAGGAGAAATAGATTTTTAGATGTATTAAAAAAAATGATAGTTCCAAATTTTCCATAAAACATGATTATATATATATATTTGTGTGTGTGTGTGTGTGTATGAATATATAAAGAGTATTTCATATGATGTGCTTTCTTTATGGAGACTTTATTAATTTTAAAGGTATATCTTAAGTAAAGAAGACTCAATAGATTTCAATTTATCTTAGAATTTCACATGGCTGAATCTGATAAATTGTGAAAGAAATGAGTTAAATAAATTCATATTTTTTTTTATAAATTAAAGTTTCGTTCACACTGTTTTGCTTGAAAATACATTCAGAGCTTTGAATGTCTGAACATTCAGGCTAAGAGTTCCATCTGATGATGGAAGCTGTTACTTCAGAACATCTAAGACCAAAAAATGTGGATAAGGTGCGAAGAAGACCTTCATTACTTCAACAACAAATATTCATTAAACATACAACAATTTTCTGATGATCCGGCGGGAGAGAACTACCAAACAATAAATAATAAAATGTCTCATGACGCGATCAGACAGCATTAATGAAAGTCATGCACAATGCTTCAAAACCATTAGAACCTGCGTCTTATAAACACTAAACAGGAAACTCACATTTCAACACGAACACTGCAAGGACTACCCAGATTCCTCCAGTTCCATTATAGAAAAGTATTAATAAGAGTGAATTGAAAACTTAATGTTTTAAGTCTTTAAAATGTTTAATGTCAAACGAAAAAAATTAATGTCTCTGAGACTGGCTCTAGGTTGACTGGGAGGAAAATGTGCAAGAATGGGAGGGGTGGGGAGGGGGTACGACCAACTGTTCTAATTAATTCTTAAACTGAATTTTATTGTACAATTTTTTAAAATGTATTACAACATAATGTTTGAAAAGTATAATGTTCCACTGTTGTGCTTTATATATTTTCAAAGTACTCTTAATGTTGAGGATACTAATATTTATTTAGTTCCACTAAATCTCCCATGCATTTGCTAGGAAGTAGCTCAGAACTGGATTGGGGTTCGTTATTTAAAAAGAGGGGACACTTCATCCCATCGTCAGGTTATATTTTAATTTTTAAGTATGTTTCACAAAATATATTTTCCATAAAAAATACAGTAGAGAATATATGTTGCATAGCTATATATTACAATAATTATATTCTAATTAAATCTTCGTAATTTTGATAATTACGAAGATAAAAACCATATCTCATAATTTACTTTAACTATATTATTCATTTAGTGATTCAATAATTTTTATTCTTCAGCATTTTTTATGTAAAAGTGATGAATTTAGATTAAATTAATACAATTGTACCAACGTTGATCTTCTTCACTGTGTATTAAAACAAATGTGTATTTTACAAATTAGCCAATGCTAGAATATAAAAAAATGAAAATAAATTAATTGAAAATTGAGTAAGAAAAGTATAATAATAAAGGTCTTCAAATAGACTTTTTAATAATTCAAATTTTAGTAGAAGGCTGAGTATTATTATTCTGTGCCCATTTTTTCTCTCTCTTTCTTCATTATTCCTATGTTGAGAAAAATAAATAATGACCCTAAAGGCTGCTTTATTAAAATTCGTTTCTGTTTTTTTTTTTTTTTTTTTTGTTTTTCTGGGAAAATAAGCAATGAAATTTATATGAGTGATTCACGCCAGTTTTTGTATTCAAAAGATATAAATCAAAAGGAAAACTCTGTAGAAATGTATCAGCATTTGCTTTACTTAAAACTTTTCAGTAAGGATCAATTGGCAGGAACTAAATTGCAGAAGTCCCTTCAGGCCTTTGAATTATCAAACATTAGCTCTTGAACTCGTAAAATGCATTTATATATGCACGTACGCAAATACATAACTGAAAAAAGAACAACAGAAATTCACTAATCCACAAAGAAAACTAACATGTATTTTACCGTTAACTAAGTAGAGAAACTAGAGCCACTTATATCCTTCATTACAGAAGTTTTAACTAAACGCCTGTTCTTTTTAAAATTCAGGGGGGAGATTATCAATCTTAGAGAAATGATATTGTTTACGCTTGTCAAGTGTACTATCTTAAGAAAGATGAATCTCTCTCTAACATTTTTTAAGGCGAGGGTCCAGTCTTAGGTGAGTTAAGGATGAAATGATTAAATAGAATAATTCTGAACTGAGTAAATGAGTAAAGGGGGGAAAATAAGAAAGCATTATATATAAATATTTTTAAAATATTTCTAAATAAATAGAGAAAAATTGGTCGAAGAATTTAATTATGATTATTGATGAAGGATTTTTTAGTGATTAGAGTATAATTATAATTCAAGTATACATATTGTTTCTTTATTTATATACTTGTATTAGTTCAAATTTTGAACAATAATTAAATGTTGCACAATAGTGAATTAATTGTATTATAAAAATGTTAAATAACAAAAGTGTGAAATGTATTTATACTCAGTTCATTTGTAGGAAGTATTTTTTATTAATATCGCACATTGTAAAGAGTTAAGTAAAATTTAGCTAGATATTCTAGTGCTAGAATGATTATTCTCTAACACAATGTTTATTTTGCTGCATTATGATTACTGTAATGATAGTATCATTTTGCATTGTACATATACATAAAGATTATAAAGAAAATGAAACACTCGCGGCTGCGATATGCAGTAATGAAGAACAGGTGGGATAGAGAATGTGTAGAGCACACCCAAAAAGAAAAAGTCTACTATTTGAAGACAGTTTTTGATTTAAAAAATATATCTTTTAATAAAGGATTATCTGCCGACGTTTCGGCTTACAGTGTAAGCCATCTTCAGGGCTATCATGAAGATGAGAGAGGACGTCCTGTCCCTAAGTTCACATTTCCATGACTGGAAATCTCAGATCAAATACATTTTTTAAATTTGTGTTTTTTGGATCTACCTGGACCGAACCCCAACTAAAATCATCTAAGAATAATATCTACGGTCAAAAAAACTCTCCTTTTTCTACTATTTTTTCTATCTAGGATTTTTTCCTTTTGTGTGTGCACTGCACTCTCTATCTCACCTGCTCTTTGTAACTACATATATATATACTTTCCCTACTTTATCTCATATGAAAAGGTGTAATCTCCTGACTAGTTAAGCACACTATAGACAGTGAGCGAGCAAAAACTGGCGAAGAGTATTACAGGGTATGAAGTGACCAATTTATTATTAAATAAATTGTGTTCATGTTACATTAAAAATCATATTCATTTATAGAATAAAATCAAGTGAATGTTTTAACAATGATAGTACTATATAAAACCCGTAATATATAAAATGTACGCAGTTAAGTCTTTTAATAGTTCGAAAAACTACTTATTTATGTCCAATATAATTTTTTTTTATAGAGGATTGAAAAGTATCTAGAAAAATTAATTAANCCTTGCACCATTCTCACGTACGATGCGTGAGTCGCTATATATATATATATATATACACATTAATGTGAGAGTGTTTGGGGAGATTCGCTCAGAGGAAATCTGCCCCAAATGAGGAATGGAGTGATTCTTGTCAAACCTGCTCCCTGTCATCATTCGCGAGACCTGCTGTTAACAGCTGTGCGATAAGAGCCGCCCTATCGGGGTAATGGCAGTGCCCCTCAGAGCCGAGGTGGCGATAGTAAGTGAATTGTTAATGTGATAGTCCCCTTCGCCACACCGATCCTCGCCCGATACACGGGAACACCCGAACGCCTCCGATTCGACTCCCCTTATTGCCTGGCACTTCTCGGCGGAGGAAGAGCATCCTTTATTAGCTCCTCTAACCTGCCTTCCGAAATAATTTTACCTTCGGCAATCTTCATTAGATTGAATAGATCGATTATAATAAAATGTACAGATTTTAATCTCTATATTTTAAATAGAAAAGAGCAGCAATTATGCCCTCATTTAACGGTAACTATTCAGCCATGTTAAAATCAGAGGGAATTATTATATAATCGCGATTAAACGTTACAATAATGTGTGACTGATTACCTCTGGGAAAATCACATTTACTCGATATTCTTTACGGCTTTGTGCATTTCTCATTCACAAATCATTAAAAGACTGCAATGCTATTTTCAATCGTTTCACCATTGTCCTTCAAATTTAAAAAAAAAAATCAATAAATGAATACCATTTTAACAAAAGAAAACAATTAATATAAAAAGTACTAATCCAAAATTAAAAGGATTGGAGCGGTGTAAACTAAGAAGATTTGTTTATTTACCGTTTCTTCTTCCGGGTTGGACCGTGTCAAGTTGTTGATAGTTGCCGAGCTTTCGCACAACATGTGATGGCTTCTTCAGGGCTGAAAAGAGAATGAGAGCTGTGAAGAAGCCATCACATGATGTGCGAAAGCTCGGCAAATATCAACAACTTGACACGATCCAACCCGGAAGAAGAAACGGTAAATACATCTGACGACCGTCGAAGCCTACGTGAACAAAAGAAGATTTGTTCAAGTAGGCTTCCATGGTCTCCATAAATATTCATAAAAGCTTTTTCGTACGGCTTAAACATTTCGGAAAGTGGTTTTTTCAGATTTATTTTTGGAATCGTGTGATGGTTTCTTCTGGGCTGTATGTAGAATGAAAAATGTTCGTATGAAACCATCACACGATTCCAAAAAAAAATCGGCAAAAAAAAAAACCCACTTTTTGACACGGTCAAACACGGAAGAAGTATTTATAAATTCTAAGGACACTTCCTAAGAGTTAAAGATAGATATAGGTATGAATATATGACTACCATGATGATAATTGCTGTATTATGGCTGGAGAAGTATATAGGTGCTTAAAGCTGGCTCTGGAATGCACGAAAAGGAAGATTGATGTAGAGCTCTACATTCATAGTTACTTAATAAAATTTATTTTTTAATATACATAAAAATGACACATTGAAAATTTATTTTTGTAAAATTTGTGTTCTATTAAGTTATGATGTAAAAACTTAATAGAACACAAATTTTACAAAAATAAATTTTCAATGTATCATTTTAAAATAAATTTTGGTCACAGTTCTTAACAGAATAAAAATATTGGTATATTTTGAATTTAGTTAGTCTAAAGATCTTCAGATAACTCTTCAGATATAAGTGAAAATTGAATTTGTCAGGGTTTTGTTGAAAGCAAAACTGGAATTAGTCAAAAAGTTTAAATACATAAAATTTTTTAAATTTATAAATAATGGGTACCGCATAAATTCGAAGTTACAGTTACCAAAGCTATAAAAGAACAATTTAAACGCACTGTGTTCTCCAATTTATCGTAACTCTAACCGTAATATTGATGATTTTCAAATTTCTTCATCCCTAAGCCCTCCATTCTTAATTTAGTTTATATGTTCTACCAGCTTGCGCAAATATTTGTTAAACATTTGGAGATAGATGCAAACATGAATTATTTACAGTGTAAGTATGTCTCCTAGGTGGGAATCCGGCTTTAGAGAAGGATTCACTGTTGGGGATATCCGAGAGGAATTTCTGCCCTTCTTATTCCCGTGGAGACCGAATGGAAGGAATGAATTCTTAATGTCCTCCGAAGTTGCTCTGTCGTCTTTTAGAACTCTTGCCGAGGTCCAAAAGTTGTTACAACTTCACTGGGCCTCGCTTCAGGTATTCACTCTGTGGTTCATTCTCCAAAAGATATCTTAACTCACAAGATGTAACTGCTGAGGAGATATCGAATGGGTTTATTCGTAATTGTCATCTCAGAATTAGCACGCCGTTCTGGCCACCTGATTATTTTCCCATCCAATGAAGAATGTTACCCTAGCTGGGTGTTCCTAAAACAGTCTATGAATATTCGGCTTTATAACCATAAAAATAATATGAATAGAACTATAGTATAAAAATACTAGGTTCTAAAAACTCGTAGAATGTTAAACCTAGGACATTGTGCAGAAAATTTGAATTCCTTAACTACTGGGCTATCATACTCCAAATTTTTTCTTGTTGACTTACAAAAATCAATAAGCAATGCAATGGATAGACAGTAGTGTATATAATAGTACTGTATAAGTGTACAAAGAGTGGTTAATGTAGGACACTAAAATAATTCTAATCCGTTATAGTGATGTCAAAGTTATGTTCCAATTGAGATTGTTCTCATATCAGATTATATAAAAAATAATTCGTTATTTTCTCTGATCCTACCATTTACATACAAAAATTGATAGCTCCCAAAATAAATTAAATAAATAAACATATATATATATATATATATATATATATATATATATATATATATNATTAGGCGTGCTACTTTAAATTTAAAACAAAAGGCAAAGATATTTTTAGGAAAAATTTGACAAGTAAAAATTGGGATCGCCTGTAAGTCAAATGAGATTAAATATTTTGGTTCCATGTTCCAGGCATACTTCAGTTCAACGAAAGTCTAAATAGATGAATGCAATCCTGAAAAATTAAAAGTCCAAATTAAAAAATTGTTAATGCCTACGATATATAATTGCGAAACTTATACGACACACTACCAGGAGAATTTACAATGTTTTATTCAAATATAGATTGAGGAAGATTTTCAAGAATGTAATTTTAAAGGTTGGACGAACTTTTGCATTATAGAAAACTCGTCATTTAGATTTCATTTGCAAGCACGTTCATCCAATTCTTTAAAATTGGTTGAGGAAGTGGTTGTCATTACTCAAATCTATGTTCGTACTAAAACAATGATGGGATTAGTGTTTGCTGCTCTCATATGAAGGATATTTTTGGCATTCGGTGCATTCCATAAGCATTAGATATATTCTTCTCCTACTTTGAACTTGTCAGTTCAGGTATATACGCATACCAGGTTTTTACTTGTAGGGAAAAACGTGGTATGCCCGACGTAAAAGTCGGAGACTTGCGCCGTGAACTTCACTCAAGGGTGTTTGCCGTCAAAGTTAGATCGAAAAGCATTCCAGTTGGAGTGCCATTCGCCGCCGCTTGTTCGGTTAGAGAGACGTTCTGCTTCATTGAGAATCCACGGGGCAAACGACTACAAGACTCCTTGGTATTGCGTGAAGCTTCAAATAGCTAGTAGCGAATTTCAATGAAACGTCACTACGCAACTAGATTCCTCTCAAAAATGTTGAGCATTTTCTCTGATTCTACAAAATTCCGATTCTTCATTGTACACACACATACACAAACTTAAAAAAGTATTATTTAGCTCTTTTAGCAAATTCTGATTATTTATTTACACATTCAGCAAGCATTCATCTCCTATAATAAAATAAAAAATTTCAAAATTATACTATAAATTGTATTTCTGAAAAATATGAGCTATATATAGACAATTCAAAATAAAATTTAAAGAAATATCCATTCACTAAAATTATGGAATAAAAAACAACGATATTATCGAATAAAAGAACAAACAAAAAATCTAATAAGCATATTAAAGTCAACAAATATAGAAATGATTTAACAGGATAAAATATGGAGTAAAATGTTTGTTTGTTTTTATGAAGAAATATAACATTCCAGCTAATAATTAGTTTTCTATTGGTCTATATTAACCTTATTGGTTAATGCAAGATATATCTGTGAAATAAGTGTTCATCATATGTATATGAAAGGTCGAAATTTGATAAAAGTTAAGGGACGTAGGAAGTGTTGAAGAGAAATATGAGAAACAACAGAGGAGAAATCTCTTCCTAATACCTTTCTAAAGACCTGTCTACCTCTCTCACACGTACTCCGATTCGGTTCCTGTACTACGGGGGTTATGATAAACCAACCCTCTCTCTTAACATGCTCTTTATCAACTTTTCGCCCTTCACGGATCTTATGATTTCGCCGAGTTAGGAACTCTTGCTAAGGTATCGCTGTGAGATAATGAAATATGTTTTTCGGCTAATCATGGATCCTCGCAAACCCCTTCTAGATATCTCTATCCTCAACCACATAGTTTTCGGACGACAATGAGCAGCTCTGGAGGAATAACCTCCCCCAAAGTGGTAGTTATCCTTTGTAAGAGAACTTTCCTCCGTATACATCCACTGATCATGAAAGTTCCGGGTCTTTCTCTCGAACCCCACTAGCCTTCTGGTTGTTACATCAGCCTCTAAAACAATCAAATCCCTTTCTCCATTTTTTTCTAAGGTTTAATGAGATTCAGTACGAAAACTTCACACAGACCATAAAATATAAGGAAAAAAGTTGTTTTATTAACAGTAAAAACGTACAGTAACATATGATTTAAGACACCGAAACGAACAAAACCTTAAAGTTATTTTATTATAATGCCTATATTAATTTGTAATTTGTTGATCTATAATTGTCATTGTATTCAAGGAGCCTGGTTTCGTTAACGATTATACTCATCGTATCATACTCAGTGTCCTGACCATGTCAGTTGTCTATTTTATTTTATTAAATATAAGTTAACTCACTTTTAAGGATACGTGATCCGGTATGAACCATTCTAAATTTAATCAGGAAATCGTGATTCAGTATCGGAAAATAGCTGAGCTTGGCCTTAATGCGGGGACCTAAACCCCGAATCCCTTCTCGTCCCTCTTCCAATACCAGCTAATTCTTCAAATGGGGTTTTAAGGACTGGGAAAAAGGACCTTCTGGCTATATCAGAAGACACCAGTAAAGAGACGAAGGAAGGAAATAAAGGACTGATTCAGTACAAGAAGGCTGTGTTTCGTTGTTCTTTATCTAGTTATCTAGGTATGGTGTTTTATATATATATATATTGTGTAAGCCTGACTCCTGACTAAGTCTTAACTAACAATACATTCACAATGAACTAATCGGTGTGAAGTATGAGTTGGAGGTGAGTCATCGCTTTATTCACCCATTAAATATCATATCTAAAGGCTTACCGGAAACATATTAAGTGGTTACTTAAATAAGATTTCAAGTAGATAATACACATATATTTTTAAATTGTAAAAGGACCATGTTTTTAGCTTTTCTTAAGTTAGATCTGTAAAGATTTAAAATGTAAAATCAATGGACCCAACATGATTAGCTACTTACCTTTCAGAAAAACCTGCTTAAAAGAAATATAAATATATATAATTATAATGTGTATGATTTTAAATGAATAATTGCGAAACTTATACGACACACTACCAGGAGAATTTACAATGTTTTATTCAAATATAGATTGAGGAAGATTTTCAAGAATGTAATTTTAAAGGTTGGACGAACTTTTGCATTATAGAAAACTCGTCATTTAGATTTCATTTGCAAGCACGTTCATCCAATTCTTTAAAATTGGTTGAGGAAGTGGTTGTCATTACTCAAATCTATGTTCGTACTAAAACAATGTTGGGATTAGTGTTTGCTGCTCTCATATGAAGGATATTTTTGGCATTCAGTGCATTCCATAAGCATAAGATATATTCTTCTCCTACTTTGAACTTGTCAGTTCAGGTATATACGCATACCAGGTTTTTACTTGTAGGGAAAAACGTGGTATGCCCGACGTAAAAGTCGGAGACTTGCGCCGTGAACTTCACTCAAGGGTGTTTGCCGTCAAAGTTAGATCGAAAAGCATTCCAGTTGGAGTGCCATTCGCCGCCGCTTGTTCGGTTAGAGAGACGTTCTGCTTCATTGAGAATCCACGGGGCAAACGACTACAAGACTCCTTGGTATTGCGTGAAGCTTCAAATAGCTAGTAGCGAATTTCAATGAAACGTCACTACGCAACTAGATTCCTTTTAAAATGTTTGATCATTTTCTCTGATTCTACAAAATTCCGAGTCTTCATTGTACACTCACATACAAAAACTTAAAAAATATTATTTAGCTCTTTTAGCAAATTCTGATTATTTATTTACACATTCAGCAAGCATTCATCTCCTATAATTATATAAAAAATTTCAAAATTATACTATAAATTGTATTTCTGAAAATATGAGCTATATATAGACAATTCAAAATAAAATATAAAGAAATATCCATTCACTAAAATTATGGAATAAAAAACAACAATATTATCGAATAAAAAACAAACAAATAATCTAATAAGCATATTAATGTCAACAAATATAGAAATGATTTAAAGGGATAAAAGATGGAGTAAAATGTTAGTTTGTTTTTTAAGAAGAAATATAACATTCCAGCTAATAATTAGTTTTATATTGGTCTATATTAACNAATTAAATTAAACTGATGGTTACTGGAGAATGCCTTCATTCCACTCTTTTCACTTTACAAGTAAGAAGGCAAGAGAATGCTAGTAAAATTTAAAAGTTGCATGTGTGAGTTTACACTCACACATATTTAATATTTAATATTTAATGTGATTACAGGTGGACATTAATATTTCTCAAAACTTGAGGTTTGATCAGAAAGGAATATATATATATATATACACACACATATGTGTGTGTGTTTTAATGCTCTATAGGCCACAGTTTTATTTTTTCTTGATGACATTAGGCGTGCTACTTTAAATTTAAAACAAAAGGCAAAGATATTTTTAGGAAAAATTTGACAAGTAAAAATTGGGATCGCCTGTAAGTCAAATGAGATTAAATATTTTGGTTCCATGTTCCAGGCATACTTCAGTTCAACGAAAGTCTAAATAGATGAATGCAATCCTGAAAAATTAAAAGTCCAAATTAAAAAATTGTTAATGCCTACGATATATAATTGCGAAACTTATACGACACACTACCAGGAGAATTTACAATGTTTTATTCAAATATAGATTGAGGAAGATTTTCAAGAATGTAATTTTAAAGGTTGGACGAACTTTTGCATTATAGAAAACTCGTCATTTAGATTTCATTTGCAAGCACGTTCATCCAATTCTTTAAAATTGGTTGAGGAAGTGGTTGTCATTACTCAAATCTATGTTCGTACTAAAACAATGTTGGGATTAGTGTTTGCTGCTCTCATATGAAGGATATTTTTGGCATTCGGTGCATTCCATAAGCATTAGATATATTCTTCTCCTACTTTGAACTTGTCAGTTCAGGTATATACGCATACCAGGTTTTTACTTGTAGGGAAAAACGTGGTATGCCCGACGTAAAAGTCGGAGACTTGCGCCGTGAACTTCACTCAAGGGTGTTTGCCGTCAAAGTTAGATCGAAAAGCATTCCAGTTGGAGTGCCATTCGCCGCCGCTTGTTCGGTTAGAGAGACGTTCTGCTTCATTGAGAATCCACGGGGCAAACGACTACAAGACTCCTTGGTATTGCGTGAAGCTTCAAATAGCTAGTAGCGAATTTCAATGAAACGTCACTACGCAACTAGATTCCTTTTAAAATTTTTGATCATTTTCTCTGATTCTACAAAATTCCGATTCTTCATTGTACACACACATACACAAACTTAAAAAAGTATTATTTAGCTCTTTTAGCAAATTCTGATTATTTATTTACACATTCAGCAAGCATTCATCTCCTATAATAAAATAAAAAATTTCAAAATTATACTATAAATTGTATTTCTGAAAAATATGAGCTATATATAGACAATTCAAAATAAAATTTAAAGAAATATCCATTCACTAAAATTATGGAATAAAAAACAACAATATTATCGAATAAAAAACAAACAAATAATCTAATAAGCATATTAATGTCAACAAATATAGAAATGATTTAAAGGGATAAAAGATGGAGTAAAATGTTAGTTTGTTTTTTAAGAAGAAATATAACATTCCAGCTAATAATTAGTTTTATATTGGTCTATATTAACCTTATTGGTTAATGCAAGATATATCTGTGAAATAAGTGTTCATCATATGTATATGAAAGGTCGAAATTTGTTAAAAGTTAAGGGACTAAGGAAGTGTTAAAGAGAAACATGAGAAACAACAGAGGGGAAATCTCTCCCTAATACCTTTCTGAAGACCTGTCTACCTCTCTCACACGTACTCCGATTCGGTTCCTGTACTACGGGGGTTATGATAAACCAACCCTCTCTCTTAACATGCTCTTTATCGACTTTTCGCCCTTCACGGATCTTATGATTTCGCCGAGTTAGGAACTCTTGCTAAGGTATCGCTGTGAGATAATGAAATATGTTTTTCGGCGAATCATGCATGGATCATTGCAAACCCCTTCTAGGTATCTCTATCCTCAACCACATAGTTTTCGGACGACAATGAGCAGCTCTGGAGGAATAACCTCCCCCAAAGTGGTAGTTATCCTTCGTAAGAGAACTTTCCTCCGTGTACATCCACTGATCATGAAAGTTCCGGGTCTTTCTCTCGAATCCCACTAGCCTTCTGGTTGTTACATAGGCCTCTAAAACAACCAAATCCCTTTTTTCTGAGGTTTAATGCGATTCAGTAAGAAAACTTCACACCGACCATAAAATATAAGAAAAAAAAGTTATTTTATTAACAGTAAAAAAGTACAGTAACATATGATTTAAGACACCGAAACGAACAAAACCTTATGGTTATTTTATTATAATGTATATATTAATTTGTAATTTGTTGATCTATAATTGTCATTGGAGCCTGGTTTCGTTAGCGATTATACTCATCGTATCATACTCATTGTTCTGACCATATCAGTTGTCTATTTTATTTTATCAAATTTAAGTAAATTCACTTTTGAGGATACGTGATCCGGTATGAACCATTCTAAATTTAATCAGGAAATCGTTATTCAGTATCGGAAAATAGCTGAGCTTTTCCTGAATGCAGGGACCTAAACCCCGAATCCCCTTCTCGTCCCTCTTCCAATACCAGCTAATTCTTCAAATAGGGTTTAAAGGACTGAGAAAAAGGACCTTCTGGCTATATCAGAAGACGCCAGTAAAGAGACTAAGGAAGGAAATAAAGGACTGATTCAGTACAAGAAGTTGTTCTTTATCTAGTTATCTAGGTATTTTATATATATATATAAGCCTGACTCCTGACTAAGTCTTAACTAACAATACATTCACAATGAACTAATTGGTGTGAAGTAGGAGTTGGAGGTGAGTCATCGTTTTATTCACCCATTAAATATCATATCTAACGTCTTACCGGAAACTTATTAAGTGGTTACCTAAATAAGATTTCAAGTAGATAATATACATATATTTTTAAATTGTAAAAGGACCATATTTTTAGCTTTTTAAAAGTTAGATCTGCAAATAATCTAAAAGGTTATTTTCACTTCCAATGAATATAGAACTATCATACCTTCTATTATCCGTCTTCATTGGTTTCTGCGAACCATCCTCCGTTTGCAGAAACCAATGAAGACGGATAATAGAAGGTATGATAGTTAAATCTGCAAAGATTTAAAATGTCGCTATAAAGGGAGCCAACATGATCATCTACTTACCTTTCAGAAAAACCAGCTTAAAAGAAATATAAATATATATAATTATAATGTGTATGATTTTAAATGAACTACAGATTAAGCTTTTATTGAGTAAGATCAGTGAAAATTTAACATTTATAATATAAAATTGCTATCAACATAAACAGCAACTTACTTAATAATTTAATATGCGTTAATAATACATTAGGGTAATACTGTCTAGTTATTCATTAAATTGAATAATTGCTAGTGAAATCATTCAAAAATACTACATTTTTAACAAGTGGAACTCGTACATGATGATTTCTTCAATCGAATTTCTTAGAAATTAAAGAATATATCATGTGAAAAATAGATCATTATTTAGCAATGGATAATCATATTGAGTGGCACAAAAAGCAAAAATAACCGGAGCTTTTTTCAACGGAAATACATTACAATTTAATATTATTATTTCTTTACTTATATTATCAATAAATATAGAATAAACTCTGGCCTAGCCTAAACTTCTAATATTACAGCCCACTACAGCTGATTCTGTATCATAATCAACCCTAAATCGTATTTCACTTATCTAAGAATGGTATTTCATTAAGTACATTGAAGCCTATTGTTTTCCAGATTTTTTTAAGGAAACCACGCCATTTATTTTAGTACTGTGATTTGAATTTAAAATTTTTTGTGAATTTCTTCAAAAAAGAAAAGTTCCACAACAGGCCATATAAACCCAAGGGTGAAATACATGTCAAGGGTGTATTTATTATCGACCCACAGCACACCAGAGAAGGCATGTGGTCAGGTCACCGGCCTCGCCGCCTGATTTTTCCCTACTTGAATGAAGAATGGTACCTAATTAGGGCTGGGTGTTCCCTAGAATCCTCTAACTCACTACAAACAGAAACACAGATAAAAAACTAACCATCAGAAGACCGTGGTGCTTATGCCACTATATGCTTCTTAGCAAATATTTTACATATATCCTCTGATCTCTTTTTGCTTAACAATATTTAAAAAAAAAAGTTATTGTTCTGCAAATCGTTGGATGAGTTTGTTATTAATATATTTCTTGTTAGACACAGAGAGTTTTCGGGACTATAAGTCACTAATTCAGCAATAATCTGGGTCTCCACCAGATCTCAGACACAGAGAATCCGCTGTACAATTAAAAGCAGATTAACTGCGCTTGAGGAAGGCCTCTGATTTATGCTGCAGGCTTTGATAATGAGATCCTTAGTCCCGAAAGCTCTCAGTTCTTAAAGGGAAAATAATATTTTCTCTGAGTGTGAAGGATTCGAGTCATCATTTTTCTTGTAATTTATTCACTTCTTATGTTTGCTAAGTATTAAAATAAATAGGTCAAAGGTTAGCACAACCTTCATTTCAGAACTCCACTCTAAAATAAACTCAAGTACTTTTCAATTCTATGAATACATCCATTTTTATGAGTCTTTGTCAGGGAGTTGTGAATGATTACTTGAATTTTATTTCGGAATAAGAAAATAAACATTATTCTTGGTTGGGTTCAAATTACTTCCATTCAGAAGTGCACGGCAACAGAGTTACGGTGGGGGGAGAACCTTTCTCTCCCACTCTCAAAATAATTTAAAAGTCATAAATAACTTTCAGCCGAAGAAAACTTTCTGGATCCCTTCAGCTTAAATTTATTTTTATGTAGAGCAGCATATTATTCAAAATTATTTGTATTACTTATCTTCTGTCAAGTGCGATAGGAGTATTCTCAAGTTTTTCCAAATTCTCCGCTCCTGGAGTTATTATGAACTTTGTTAAATTTTCACAGAACTTTCTGTAAAATAACAAACATTATTTTACTTTCATTAGGCCACTGTTTATAAAACGTAATGAAATTTGCGCGGTCAAAAATAAGATGAATGAAATGAATGAAAAATTAGGGTGTAATTACAAAAATTATGTCCACACGAATTCTTCTTTTTTCCCCATCTAATGGCCTTCTCCAGGACCTCTTCACTATCGAATAAACTTCCTAAGGGTATAAGTTCCTACTCCGTCCTGTGAGTAAGACGAAAATCTTAGAACATACGTAGTGTACGAACCTTTACCCTGTGGGAGTAGCATGCATAGTAAAAAGCTCCTGATGATGTCCTATTAGGAAACGAAACTAACGAAAGTATGATATTTTTATGCAAATATGGAAGCCCAAAATCCTGGCTAACTTTTACGAAATTTATGAAATCGAAAACTTATAATATTTTTTAGAAAAGAAGGCAATGATTTTTAAATATATTTTTGTTATTTTAAGGGGTATGGATAAAATACCTGTCTAACAGGCAGGAGCTACAAACTTTTATCAGATTTACGATGATTCACTATGAATTTACGAAAGTAGTTTATGAGCGGTTTTACCATTTCTTTTCGGTCAGTCTAGTGCAAGGCGTGTAGGGGAAATCTTTTACTACTAATTTTCCTCTCCGGCTTACAATTAGAAATTCCCCAAACACTCATATTTATATCCAACTATAATGAAGCACGGGAAATCTGTTTGGAGTACGCAGCACCCGAGTGGCGGGGTCTTCCGTGGAGATGACGGCTACAAGAAGTGCGGTAAGAGGAAGTTGACGTCTCGCTGAGAGGACTTGGCCTCCAGGTCACGTGAGAGCCGGGTCGCTAAGCCCGGCCGTTATCGCCTTGATCCACCCTGCTCAACTAATGTCGTTCACAGCTTCCGAGGGATGTGATCTGCCTCCTTTAGCAGACAGAACAGGGATAAATGGCCGACTTGGAATAACCACGGTTAACTGCTCGTATTTATTTAATAAAATTGTCGTTTATCTGATTTTTACTTACTATTAAGAAACTGTTAAATTCCCAAAATAACAAGCATTGTATTTTTAAGCTTTAATATAAATTTTGACAAATAAAATATTTAATAAGGATTACTATATTGGAAAAAAAGCTGTACTCTTAAGAAATAATAATACCTTATTAGCAATAAAGGAATATAACATTAAACTGTAAAATAACGAAGAATAAAGGGAGAAAAAATGGAAATAAGTAGAAAAGAAAAATAAAACTAAGGACTTATCACCCTTTTAATATATTGATAAAAAAAATCTAGAAAACATTTAGAGATAAGGATTTTGAAAAATCCAGTTGATTCAGAGTTAGGAGACGGGAAAGCTATATTTTTAATATTCTTTGTATTACCAATAAGGTCGATCTGAAATAGTCATTCAGAATTACAGTTTTAGGTCAGCCTTCAGAGGTGCTGCCATCTGTGGAGCTCCGTAGCAACTAGATATCTGAGGCAAAAGACAGGCTAACTTGACAATTTGAAATTGGCCCTACAACAATCTTTCTCATTTTCACTTTTTTTTTTTTTTTTTTTTTTTAAGCTTTTATCAAACTTAACATCTTTGACAAATAAAGAATAAGTTAGCCTTCCTAGGCTTAGGAAGGAAGAAGACAATAGAGATAATAAGGAAGTATTACCAAATGCCATATATACTTGTTAGTGATGTTCATATGCATGTAAGTTATGCTAAGTAATTACATTACCCTTTCCATATGGGGCATAATCATTGGAGATATTCATTACTTTTCAAGACAAGCCTTAAATTTTTACAGAACCTTCAATAATGAAGCATATTCAAACCTCTTCTTGGTGTTCACAGTTCAGACAATATTAATTATCGTCAATCAGTCAATTTCAGACTAAGTTATAGAATAATTATTCAGATTTACTAACATAATCCAAACCTTTGTAGTCTGATTATGGTTCATTTCCGTGTATGATAGAAGATTTTATAATTATTTTAGAAACATGCAAAGTTTTTTCATTATATTTATTATAGTTTTATCTCATTTCATTAAGTCCATTCACTTTTCTGATGTGCTATAGTTTATTATCCCACCCAGTGTCATGAAAGCAGTGTTTGGGCGGCGGGGGAATGGTGAATTATGTTCATAATTCAAACGGAGAGTTTTTGACCGTTGAAATTATAGTTAAAGTTTTTTTGTTGGGGTTTGGTCAAGGTAGATCCAAAAAATACAATTTAAAAAATGTACCATTTATCTGCCGATGTTTCGTCTTACATTGTTATCATGAATATTGGATCCAGGTGACACGACGTCCTTTCATCTTCATGATTGCCCTGAAGATGGCTAACAATCTAAGCTAAAACGTCGGAAGATAATTAAAAAATATACATTTATAAACAATTTTTTTTTGGATCTACTTCGACCCAACAAAAACATCTGCTTATGTTTTATAGTGTTAATCAACTAACAAGGTCTATCCCTGGAGAGAAAAAGAATATCAGTCCATTAAAATGATATTAAAGGTGATTTTTACTTTCCAATTCGTGAAATATATATTTTTTCTATTATTTTATTTTTAAATTTAAAATTATTTATTAAATGTACAACTCTTAGACAATGTACACAGTAAAGGTGCACTAATTTCTAATATTAAAGTGAAAATTTTGAAAATTCACTAATATAAAAATTACTATTATATAAATAGTGTTAGTTAAAAAATATTTGATTGCTTGTAAGTATGGTATTTTTTAAATTTTTATCTTCATTCCAATTATTTAAAATGTGCTACATCGATCGTTATATATTTAAATACTAATGCATAACTAGGAACGTTAGTCTCGTAAAACGCTTGTTCAGGATACTGCTTACCCCATTGTCAAGAACAGCCCATTTACCACCAGAGACTTGTATTTCTTCAGTCACGCAAATATGTATTTACCTTGAGGAATCGAAATCAAATTAACTCCGAGCCTGAGTTATAACGAGGTCTGGATGTGGCTCAACAGGCAACAGTCTAGTGAGATTTTGAGTTTTGCCATCGTATATTTAAGTCTGGAATTGGACCGATCCCTTGTGCAAATGATATAATGTATTTCAACTCAGACCTATCATTACTTCAAATCAAGCCATACTATACTGCATTGAGCCTCAGACTGATTATCCCAGTAAATGTTGTACTGACCGATCCTTGATGCATATGATATAATACATTACGCCTCAGACCGATCCTCCCTGCACATTAAGCCATACTATACTGGATTGAGCCTCAGACTGATTACCCCTGTAAATGTTGTACTGACCGATCCTTGCTGCATATGATATAATACATTACGCCTCAGACCGATCCTCCCTGCATATTAAGCCATACTATACTGCATTGAGCCTCAGACTGATTATCCC
>KZ807316.1:245953-268584 GCA_000696205.2 Oncopeltus fasciatus | reverse complement strand
ATTTAAAATAAAATTAATAATATAAAAGAATATAGCATCAAATTATTATTTAAAAAAAAATGAACAATTTCATATCATGTCTGTAGTGCTTTTAGCTAATTTTCCTAGATAATAAGCTAATTTTATTGATCTGAATAATCAAAATGATAAACTCCTCTCTCTATTTAGTGCATTTCTTGTAATATGTTTCTAATTATGGTTTACTTTACTGCATTCATTACCTTTTCATAAATCCGATTAAATAAAAATAAATAAATAATAAAAAGAGGATCCCGCAAATTATTATTGTATAATTGATTTAAAAATTAAATATGCATATTTTTAATCATATGGTTAATTATATTAGTAGTAAAAATTGCTAAATACTTTTTTTTTAATAATCTAAATACGTTGCGTCCTGACATATAATAGTGGAGAATTTAATTTTCTTATTTAGGAAAATCACCAATACTCACATCACAAATATCTTACTAAATAGTATCAATGATAAACATTTTTATTCTTTGAAAATTTAAACCAACTAAAATATAAAGTATATATAATATATAGTTAAATAATAATTTTAAATTTAGGTAAATAGAGTACTGTCTAATAATTTGTTGTTTTATTTTCTATTGTTTTAAGCAATGGTCTCAAGATGAGTAATAAACTTCAGTGGAATTAAGAGGGTTCTATTTCTTGATCAAAGCTTGCCCCATCATGATGCTGTAATATTTGTTTTCCCATCAGAAATTCATTAAAATTGATAGCCGATATCCCTTAATGAAATGATGTTATTCACGTAGGTAACACAACGTGATTGTTAAAGTTATTTTATATATCTTCTAACTAAGGCAAGCACAAAAATGAGATTCTTCGAGTAATTATAAAATAATAAAACGAAAAAAAAAATATAGAATTTATACAACGTATTTTTATAAAATTTATTATTCCAAAAGATTTTACGAGAAAAGCATACTAAGGAAAATGTTATAAAATTTCGATGTCTGCCTGGACTTTTACACTTTTAAACATAAAATATAGGCTTTCTCTTATAGCCCATTGAATATAATCATTTGTGACTAAAATCAGACGAGGGAAAGAAGATTTTTTAAGAGGAAAATAAAATATTTAATAATAAAATTAAAGTAACACAAACTTCATAGGACATTAATGGGTGTATAATTTAATTTTTTATAATTCATATTTAATATAATTTTTACAAAAAAAAAAAAAAAAAGTTATTAAGTAATTTACGAATACTATGGAGATCGAACGCTTCCCCTGCTCTTTTACCCCGATCTTATTAGAGTCAGGCTTAGTTATTTCACATTTTTCACTGATTTACCTTTCATATTCGTAAGATCGAACAAACTTTTTACATTTATCGATATTCAAATTTAACGTTATATTGAAATCTCTGTTGATAAACTCCTGCAGGACAGGCGTTTTTTCATTCCGATTTCGACATGATTTGCTACAAGAGGACTGTGTTGATTTATAAAGTATTTTCCAGAAGAATGTCCTGATAATAGCAAAAAAAAAAAAAAAAAAGTATTAATGAAAAAATATTGGTAAGCCACATTAGTTTCTGATTCATCTTAAAGAAAAAAACAAATCAAACCACTAAAATTTGCATTTAACTGTGGACCGGGTGAGTTGAAGAGAGTTCCGAAAGTCTCCAGATCAAAGCGCTTTTGATGACCTGGAAGAGGGATAAAATGGGAATGGCTAAGAGAAGAACAAGAGTAACGGCGGGGTCCATTCAAAGGGACGTGTGATAAACGTGAGGGAGTAGTAGTAAAAAGGTGAGGGTGGCTCACACTAGTCCACAAATCTGTGTAGGGCCACGTGACTTGGAGGCTGAGAACAGCCTACGGAAACCACAAACATTTGTTCCCCTGTGGCTTAGCCCGCCTTTTGTAAGCGGCTAGCTGCGGTTTGGGCTGAATCCATAGTTTATACTTCGTCCGGGAGTATATTTCATTCAAATTTATCTATGTGAAATTCTAGTGGAATGGTTCCATTCAGCAAAAAAGTTTAATAAATATTTTATTTAAACGGTTAAAATGACTTATATTGAGTGCTCTTAGAGGAAATAACAAATATATTGAGAAAAAGTGGAAAAATATTAGAGTTTGTTAACCTCCCCTCCCTTCACCCGGACCGCCGAAGAGGAAAATAGAAAAACATTTATCTATTTATTTATTTATGTGTTCAAATCGCGCCCAGGAAAAGCTTTTATTTATAAATAAAAGCTTGTCCAGAGCCCTGCATGTTAGGAATGGGATGGCAACCTGTAGATAGTCTCTTTCTCCATGACCCTAAGTGGTTGAATGCGAGGTTAACATTCGAAAAAAAAAAGAAAAAAAAAAGAAGGTATCTAAAGGCACTTTGGCAACTAGCAAAAATATTGGCTTAAAATACATTTAAGCAATAATTCCTAATACAGGGATTTGTGAAACTGAATATAACATTTAAAATAAAATTAGTAGTAGCACTGAAATTGAATAAAATACATTTTCAACAAGCCATGCTCGGAAATTCTATTATTTGCGAAGTAGCTCTTTACACAGATCCCCCTCATGCTTCCGCATTTGTTATTTATTATTATCAGCCTCGCTCCTCTCTTTTGCAGGTGTTCATACATTTAAAACTGTAATATACGCATGTGTGAGTAAATAACGTTATGAATAAAGTGATTAGAACGTATCATATTCTACTATATAAGTTTGAACCTGTATATTCAATATATTTTTAATTTAGAACTTTAATAACGAATTTGAATTATAAATTTTGATCTGCCTCTGAACCTCCCATCACTTCATACGATTTAAATAAAATATTAATAATTATAAAGACATGCTATAAAAATGCAAGTCATAACTTCATTTTGCATTACATATTGCATTCATAAATATCATATATATTTAAAGAACGTAATATTTACATTTAAAAAAAATGATATTGACTATAAATGTTATAAAAATACATTTTACTTCAATTTGTTTATTTTCATGTTATGTAACACACACAAATATGTATTTAAATGATTTATTTAGGTATTTGTCCGGTTTATTTATTTGATGATTTCTCGAAAAATAAAGGCTTTATCTTAGTTTTGAAATATTTCATTAGATAACTCAATAAACATTTCATCAAAACTTTCACCCAGACTTGAGTTTATGTATATAGCTAGGCAACAGTAGAATTCAAAAATTATTCTGTTAATGATGGTTAGTGTAAAATATCGCATTTACATACTCACCTATACACACATATATTAAAGCTTATACATATAAATACATATATTACTTAAATATAAATACTCATTTTATTTCTTGTAGTAAATGAAATCTCTTTTTTTTAAATAAAATCTCTTAGTGGCAACTAAAGTTAAGTCCTAAATTGCAAAGGGTACTTTAAAAAAATCTATTTTAACCTCGAAAAAAATTGTAAAAAAAACTTCATCTATACGTTTCAAAATCCTTCACCCGTTGCTTGTAAATGAATTAATAAAGTGTTTTTTTTATTTCACTATGTAAAAATTATTTGAAACATTGTTTAATCATTATTTAATAAATATCTGTCAGAGGTAGACACTATAGGAGATGGCCGTGCGTTCTGGCGACGTACCTTACTGACAAAGCAATGGACGGCCATAATTTATGGTGCACTTGCTCGAGCTTTAGGGGTACAAATGTACATTGCCACGAGTGCTCAATGACCTGTATAGGGAATTGGAGGCACCCCTTGTGTACAGGCTTGGGCATTGTCATGTGACTCCCTCAATCCACCCTCCAAGATTGATATACGTTTTGTACTAATTTACAATGATTAGTATGATTGAAACGCTTCAAAGTTTTTACTGAGAATATATTTACAGTAAAAAGCTTATCATTATTTAAAGGGGCATCTGAACAGTTAGTTCAAGCGTTTGCTCACAATAACTTTTTTAGTCTAATCTTTTGTGTGTTTATCTTAAGTTCAGCATAATGCATACGTTTAACTAAGTAAGCTTTAGTTATAGACCTGCTAGGTAGAGATTCACGAATGAAAAAACTCATTTTAAAACAAATTGTAAAAATAAATTTGTCAAACTTTGAAACTGAGCCAGACTGTTTCAAAAAAGTGTAAAGAATGTTGTTTAGCAAATACTACATTTGATTATTTATTTGAATTAGTATTTAAAAAAAAAACCCGTAAAAATGTATAAAACCGTTTGGAGCTTCATTTTTTTTTTTCAAGCTGACTCATTCTCAATTTTTTTTTAAACAAGGAAATATCAATATATGTTTAGAGAAGATAAAAACAAAATTTCACCAGTTTTCCTTTTGTAAACATAAAATCCCACTTTAACTCCATTTTAACCGGCTTTATTCTGCGCGTTCTTTATTTTCAGCTGTGAAAGACCAAAACGATGGTCATGTTTAGTTTTACAGTAGAGCGTTTACCTCGTAAATCAATAAAAACGGTGGAAGAGTCAATTTTCATTTTTGTACAATGTTTTCTCTCATTTTTTTCTGGATATATGATTATTTGTCAAAGTAAATGGAGGACATTTATGATAAGCTTTATCAAAATCGTTAGAGACCCTTTTGCCCTACATTTGCAACGAAAAACGTTTTAAATCTGCAAAGCTAGCCCCTTCACAGTAATAACCCAACTTTTTTTATAATCTGCCGGGTTTTTGGATACAGTTTTGTCACACAAATAGTCCCTTGTTATTTTATTTTATTTTTATTTTTAACGAATTTCGAAGAGATGTGGCTAAAATGGGTTTTATAGAAATATCAATATATAAAAATTGTGACAAATTTTCGAAAAGTTTTTCGATAATTTCTCTGATTACATTTATTAGACACTAATAGTGATAGTAAACTTTTATTTCTTTTGTAAATACCATTTATATGTTATTCATAGAATTTAACAAATTACATTTAGTGTCACTAAGAGATTTTCTTAAAAAAAGTGAAATAGATTCCATTTATTGACATAAATAAGTGATTATTTATATGTATATGCTTCAATATATATTTTTATGACATAGTCAATAGGCTAAAGAACACATGAGATAAAGGGGTATTTTATATACTTTTTTTTTCTACGGAGTGCCGTTACGAGGTTAATACACACTGGCTCCAGCGTAATTTCTCTACAGCTGAGGCAAGAAGAAAGAGTTCTGTCTGTCTACACAGAAATAGAAGCTGGCTTAACAGTTAATCTCTATAGGTAACGGCTTAAACACCTGTGTCACCGAGCAGACTTCTATTCCCTGGGAGGGTCTTACTCGACTTGAACCCGCAACTTGGCTTGTTAGTGCCAAATATGCTTCTCTTTCTCGGCTCTCCTTTAAAGCCAATCGTAGCGTTAATATCTGTGATGTATATATAGTAAAAGTAACAGCTGGTTCTTAGGGTATTGAGATCTAGGGGATGTGGATTTATTGCCAGCTATTAGCAAGGAAGGGTGGTAGTTGGTCATGTAACTAAAGGGGAGGGGGGTGTGAAGATCCTGCGGTGGCCGCAGTTGCGGTGACTGGCGAGTTTGGAGAGGTAGACCACAATTCCCGCGCTATCTTATCTGATAAGACGAGCCATTTGCATGAGGACTAAACAGTGCCACTTCAGATAACAGAACTCCACAAATCGCCTTCCATCAGAGAGACTCTTCCTAATATTTGATATTATACGCACCGGGGGTGTATTACCCAATACTAAAATATTTGAGTATTTGACTCCTTTTCTTCTATTATTTTTCAATATATATTATTGGATATCCTAATAACAGAGTTATAGAAATTTAAAAAGTATGATGTTATTTTGGCTTTCAATTAATCATTTTAAATATAATTGAAACTATTAAAATTGTATTTCTTTACTTTAAAATTTTAATCATTTTAAAAACTTCGTTATCATAATTCTGTAAAAAAATTAAATTATTATTCAGCTGTTGATTTATGTTTTAACTACATAATTGGACAAGAAAATTGATAAATACAAATTTTAATTAAGTTTTGCATAAATACTCATGTATAAGTAAGCGGCTAATAAAGCCTGATAAATAAAATAGCATTATATTTGCCGACCATATGAACGATAACAACGATGATATATGTTGATGCTTACTGAAACTACCCCATCATCATAATTCAACTATACTGGAATTCATAATTTCTTTTTGTTATAAAGTGTTAAGTGAAAAATGTAAAAAAGATAATATTAAAATATTATTATAATNTGAGTTGGGAGCTTACACTTGTTAAGTATACTCATCCCGTTTTGAAATTATCCTAAGGGTAAGGATCCTTGGGTAAGAGAGGATCTCCGATATGAAAACCAGTTGGATGTATGCCTATTCCTCGTAGAAGTTTCGTGATAAATTATAAGAGGAGTATGGCCAAGAGAATCAAATGGGCATATGATGATAGAAATATCCCATTTAGTTTATACATTCTACACTTATCTCCTTTCTTTTGGAGAATACAAGTAACAGCATGCTTCCCGTGCCAGGGTACACACCTTGGGGTGAACTTTCTTAATTATATTAAACAAAATTCACTAAAACTAATTCAATGGAGCTTTAAAGCAAATTATTTTCGGATATTATTTTTAATGGCTCATTTTAGCTAATTATTATTCATTAATATTAATTCATTATATTTATCAGGAAATTTGTTTGTGGGCAACAAAGTTGAAGGGAATGAACATTTATCGTGAGATGGGCTATATGGGTGATAGCAGTTCTGCTAACTAGTTCTGTTAACGGAACATAATAATTATTAATGCGTGAGTATATAAACATAGAGTTAAGCTATAAATGGCATATTTAAATATATTTCGTGAAGTAGATTTAGTTATACATTGCTACCGAATTAACTTAGCGGCAGTTCGCATTTGAAACTAAAGATGTTATAGAACGGTTAATCTAAACAAGCGAAAATGTTTCGAAAGGCTCTTAATTAATTTGCCTTTGTGATTACAACAACATCTCAAGCCTGATTACAATTATATGGCCTACTAAATTAGACGATTCGTTGTATCAGATTTCCAATACATAAAAGTGATCCCAACTCCTGAAATGATCCGGGAAGGGGCGGGTTAGTGTCGCCAGAACAGAGGGCAATCTCGACAAGAGATCGTGGGGTGGGGGGCAGTAAACATTTGATGGGGTCAGAGTTAGGGGGTGGGGGAGTCGTTACCCTCGTGGCTGAGTAATGTTTGCCTGACAAATCCCCAGCGAGATATGCAGGAGTGTGAAACGCTCTTAAGTCGAGGGGTTGAGCACTCTTCTACATTCCCGAGGCATTAGATGCAATTTGGGCTCCCAGCCTTCTTTATCGCCATCATTTATATCATACATCATGAGTATTGTTCTCCCTAAGTTATGAGCGGCATTGTTAGTAAATAAACCACCTAGTGTTTATGCATTTAAAAATAAACAGGTTTATCGCTTGTAGTAGAGTAGTTACACGAAAGCATAATTAGGAACTAAATTGTGTAGAATTAGTTATAAACTTATTTTACAAATGAATTGACATGAAAATAGGTAAAATAAATCCTCTAATCCAATATTTCAGTAATATTTACACATTAAGAATTGCGGCAAATTAAGACTGATAAATCATAATTGCCAATCATATGAAAAATAACAGAGATAATAACGATTTTATGTTTTGATGCTTTTTGTTAGAAAACCCTGAGTGCTTTTGATGACCTGGAAGAGGGATAAAATGGGAATGGCTAAGAGAAGAACAAGAGTAACGGCGGGGCCCCTTCAAAGTGACGTGTGATAAACGTGAGGGAGTAGTAGTAAAAAGGTGAGGGTGGCTCACACTAGTCCACAAATCTGTGTAGGGCCACGTGACTTGGAGGCTGAGAACAGCCTACGGAAACCACAAACATTTGTTCCCCTGTGGCTTAGCCCGCCTTTTGTAAGCGGCTAGCTGCGGTTTGGGCTGAATCCATAGTTTATACTTCGTCCGGGAGTATATTTCATTCAAATTTATCTATGTGAAATTCTAGTGGAATGGTTCCATTCAGCAAAAAAGTTTAATAAATATTTTATTTAAACGGTTAAAATGACTTATATTGAGTGCTCTTAGAGGAAATAACAAATATATTGAGAAAAAGTGGAAAAATATTAGAGTTTGTTAACCTCCCCTCCCTTCACCCGGACCGCCGAAGAGGAAAATAGAAAAACATTTATCTATTTATTTATTTATGTGTTCAAATCGCGCCCAGGAAAAGCTTTTATTTATAAATAAAAGCTTGTCCAGAGCCCTGCATGTTAGGAATGGGATGGCAACCTGTAGATAGTCTCTTTCTCCATGACCCTAAGTGGTTGAATGCGAGGTTAACATTCGAAAAAAAAAAGAAAAAAAAAAGAAGGTATCTAAAGGCACTTTGGCAACTAGCAAAAATATTGGCTTAAAATACATTTAAGCAATAATTCCTAATACAGGGATTTGTGAAACTGAATATAACATTTAAAATAAAATTAGTAGTAGCACTGAAATTGAATAAAATACATTTTCAACAAGCCATGCTCGGAAATTCTATTATTTGCGAAGTAGCTCTTTACACAGATCCCCCTCATGCTTCCGCATTTGTTATTTATTATTATCAGCCTCGCTCCTCTCTTTTGCAGGTGTTCATACATTTAAAACTGTAATATACGCATGTGTGAGTAAATAACGTTATGAATAAAGTGATTAGAACGTATCATATTCTACTATATAAGTTTGAACCTGTATATTCAATATATTTTTAATTTAGAACTTTAATAACGAATTTGAATTATAAATTTTGATCTGCCTCTGAACCTCCCATCACTTCATACGATTTAAATAAAANTATATATATATATTCAGTTAAAGGCTCGGGGGAAGCACGCAACGATAGGACCGAACCAATACAGGAATGGGCCAATAGAAGGTGGCCACCTAAATTTTTAAAACATCATTTCGAACCCCCCCACAAATATTTTTTTCTAAGAAAAAGCTTCTAGATCCATCTAGGCCCACCTGGAACCTTCCATACTGTTAAAAAAAAGGACTCGCCAGAAACCCTTGAGTCATTGTCAGATTCAGCATCAGATCGCGTGTCTCCAGAGAATCTGGCTGGTCGTGCCTCTTGCAGAGCTAGTGACAGTAACAAGTGAGTGCAGACAATTTAGCAAGTAGTTCTGAGTCCCAAATATGCACAAATAAATTAAATAAGAACATTTAATTTATTTGTAAATAATTGTTAATTAGCTGTAATTTATTCTTTCTATTTATTTATTTCAGAGCAGTAAGGGTAGAAGGTTTAAGTTATTAGTAGTTACCTGTAGTAGTATAGTAGTTACCTGTTATTAGGGCTTCCAGGATTAGTTACTAATAGTAGTTATTATACAAGGTATAATAGTTATCTGTTATTGGAAGTGTAATTATAAATTGGGATAAATTATCATCTATTTATTTTGTATTTAATCATTATTGAGCCCATAAAAAAACACGCGCACACACACGTTTATTTTACTTAATTTGTTAACACCATGGAAAGGAAAATAAAGTAAAATAATTGTTTGAATAAAATTAACTAACTGGATTATATTGAAACAAAACTAACACAGCTCAATGTAATAATGGTTATATACAATTTCAACGCCTGATTTAATAATTTCAATGCAAGTAAATCGAACAGATGAGTCATTAACTTATTTGTTCTTAATTATATTAAACAAAATTCACTAAAACTAATTCAATGGAGCTTTAAAGCAAATTATTTTCGGATATTATTTTTAATGGCTCATTTTAGCTTCAATGCTTTAGTTAATATAAGGGTGAAATGGGCTTTTTTTTAATCCATCGTTAGGTCTCACACAATATTACTGAAGGGCTGTTTTTCCCTACCCCAGAGAAAGGGAAGGTGGGGTGTCTGCCTTCCAAGTAATAGTAGTAGATTTCGGGAGGCGGCCGTCATAAGAAGCTAAGTAAACTGTCAGAGCTGACACATATTTAATATGCCTAAAGCCCTAGGACCTTTGAGACGTGAACAAAAAGGCAAGGGTAGAACCTACTCAGATATTATTATAAGACCGTCCAGAGAAGGGGATGTGACCACCCTAATCCCAGGCTTAAAGGTTATTCTTCATAAAACAACGCCCTCGCCTTTAATTAAGTTTATTTTTTGTAAGTTTCCAAAATGTGGCTGAAATAATAACTTAGGTTAACTGCTTTCGTTTAAAAATAAAATACACTGATATTAAATTTTTCTAAATTTATATTTTCACTTAAATGTTTACTTACTATGAAAACCCACGGAATTTACGACTGTAAGGTTATCAGCAGGAAGATTACATTCTAAAAATACATTACACGTCGATATTTATAAATGAACAAGATCAGAAAAAGAATTGGTATGTGCAAAAGGAATCTGACTTTAAGTGGGAGTAGCATAAAACGAAAACCATGTCATTCATTGTATTCAATAAAATAATAATGTAATGCATGAGTGAATCCTCTCTGAAATATATAAAATTAAATTTGTTCAAATAGGCTTCCACGGTGTCCAGAATTATTCATACATACATGGAATGGGCCTACTTTCTACATTGAGCCCTGAAGAAGCAATCACATGATGTGTGAAAACTTGGAAAAAAGTAACTCTTCTACATGGTCTAGCATGGAAGAAGTATTTATGGATAAAATAAAATTTTCTATTGTTTTCTGAATTAACTCTTTATTAAAAAAAAAAAAATATCTGTAAATTTTTACACTTAATTTTTTGATGGGGTACATGAAAAGAGTCCTTGCTCGTCTATCCCGGGACGTAACCCGTCCTCAGAGAGGAGCCCAGGTTAACCCGCGATAGACTATCCGGCACCCATCTTCTCCTTATCCTAGGATAAGAAGGAGACTAGGCAGGGAGTCAAGGAGGGATTGAGAGGGGGAGAAAAATGCCAGTGCATTCACTCCCTAGGTATTCAACTAAACTGGCTGGAGTAGGAGGTCCCTTGGCCACCTCCTCTTGAGGCGTCGGGGAGGGTTGTCGGGATGAACGTGGGATGCCAAGGAGAGGACTAGAGGATTTGGATGTCCTTAGATATTTGTGTGGAACTTATCAAATCTGGAGGGGATGAGCTCGGAAACAAAAGGTACTTGCAGGTCAGAATGGATGGTTTTATTGGATACGTAGGGAGGAGTGTTGAGGATTGTGCGAAGGACTTTGGACTGGAACCCCTGGATGCATCTAATGTTTGATGGCTTCGCTGTGCCCCACAACTCAATACCATATGTCCAGATGGGTCTGATTAATGCTTTGTATATAGTTATTTTGTTTTCTATTGTTAATCTGGACCTGTGGTTCAGCAATCTGTAGAGCTGTCCAAAGCGTCTGTTTAGCTCTTGTCTCTTTGTCTGTAAGTGAGTCTTCCAGGTTAGTTTACAGTCTAGGTAGAACCCAAGGTAGCGGACTGTCGGAAAGGAAGGAAGGGGAACGTTATTAAGGAGGACTGGCGGACATTGACCTCTGCGGAGTGGGAAGGTAACATTAACTGATTTCTTCTCATTTAGGAGTATTTGCCAGCGTTTTGACCACTGGAAAATGGAGTTAAGGTGGGATTGAAGGTTTTTTGAGGCAGTGTAAGGATCTGGGTTGCAGGAGAGTATGGCTGTGTCATCTGCATAGGACGCGAGGAGTGTGTCAGGATGTGTTGGGATGTCGGCAGTGAAAATGGTATAAAGAACAGGACCAAGGACGCTACCCTGTGGAACTCCCGCTTCAACGGGAATTTTCTATTTCTGCACCATTTTCAACATTTTTTTTTCGAACCCAAATGTATACTTTACTGTTAACATATTGAACTAATATGCAAGTAATATAACATATTATAAATCGTTATTGATTTAATTTTACAATAACCAATGATTTGTATTATATTTTATTAATAAGCAGGGATGTAGAGATCAAGTAAAGCTATTCACGTTGTTTCTAGGACACGACATTTAAAAGACGATTTTCCATGTATCCAATATTAGAGAAGCTAAATATATGATTTATTAATAATTTTATTCACACAAAAACACACACACACATACATATGTATATATACTGATATATAACTTTTCGAAATATTCTAGTCATTACGGAGGGCCCATTGTATTTTTAAAAAAAGCTGTAAGTTTTTAGAATAATTATCAGGTTTAAGAATTTTTTACGGCATTTTGCTTGAATTTATATTATTCATTTTACATGATATTAAGTTTTCATGGACCTGAGAAATAAAATAAGAAGACCAGTAATTTAGTAATCTAAAAATTAATTTAGTAGTTTGTAACAAAGGGAAGTGTAATTAGATAAGGAGTAACTTGTTTTAACTATGTTCTTTTAAAGATTACCTAAATTTTATTATATTTTTGATTGATAAACAAGTAAGTAAGGGGTGAAAATCTCCAATCGAAGTCCTGAAAATATGAAACCATTTACTTAACAGGAATTTACCTATAATTATTATGTTTGGGGTTTAGTACTTCAAGGTTCTAGACTTATGGATCCACATTGTTGCTTCTCCTAACGCCATCTAGCTCTAATACTCAGCTAGCGAATTAGTAATGAGGGAAGCTGTGGGGCCAATAAAATGAAGAGACTCGGTTGACTCCTCCCCTTGCGGGGCCTCATTTACGAATTGGCCCCCTTCCAAGTGAGCTGCCTGTGGCCATCTGCGCCCTGTAACTCAGGATTCTCGTGTGCTGTGCAGATAGGGGTGGAGGAAAAAGGCAAGGAAGTCATTCTTTAGATTGAAGAACGCCACCTTCCTCTCACCCCCACACCCCTAAACCACACACAAAGTTAGACTTTCCCCCCACCCGCCCACACACACAATCACACTTGCCTCTCGGCACCTCCCTTGCCGAAAACCGTTCTTAGTGATTGCATCCCACTTCGATCTATGGAATCTCCCAATAAATATATAATGCTTTTTCCACTCTCCAGCTCCCCTTAATGGAACGGAAGTAGATATGAATATTATATAAGGAATGCCGGTGTGAGGTATCAATTTTTAACAATAACTATTTATTATGTCTTCCTACAAATAATGTATTTTTTCACAAGAAGCTTCTCAGCTTTACGCTATTATATGGAACAAGATGAAGAGTAAGGATATTTTCTCGGCGAGAGTCATACATGTGGCGTGTTTAAAGAGGCGAGTGGACGTATATACAGTACTTTTTTGAAAGAAGAAATACATTTAATAGAAAAATATAATTTGTCAGCAAACCTTACAGCTATGTCGAACTTTGCCATTCATTTTGCATTTAAAATAAAAAAGCAGAATTTCTCTTTAAAAATATAAAATCCATCTAAACGGAATGCCTGTAGCATTATACTGGTATTTTGAGTTGGCAAAGTATTTTGCCCTATAGCCAAATTTTTGATGTAAAATCTAGAAATGCTTTTCATTATAAAACTTAGGATCGATAGCAATAATATTAAATTATTAATGTCAAAAGTAAAGTTACATAAATCACTGTCAATCTTTCAACTTGGCTTTAAATATCCGTTTGGTTGATCGTTGCATCTGACCTTATTCCCTTCCCTCTTTTATTCTTTAATTTTAGTACACAGGTTTATTTAAATAAGACTATACATCTAATTGCAAGAGAAACTAATATGTATGTTAAAATAAAACTAAACTTGTGCAGAAAGGAAGTTGGAAGTAGGTTACATTGATGGAATTGAGAGAGGGTTTCTGGCCTACCTTTGGTTGTCCTGGCTTGTTGATCTGCTCCTCGTGTTCCAGAAGGGCCTCCACCGCCTCCACGAACTCCTCCGAGATGGCGTGTAGGAGGGCGTCCTTGGTGTCGACCCTGTGCTCGATCAGCAGCTCAACCATTTCGGGGTTCTCGTTGTCTATGGCCATCAGGAGTGCAGACCTGCCCAGGGGATCCACGCAGTTGCAGTTTATGTAGTTGGTCTCTTGCGCCTTCTGCAGCATCCTGCATTGACAAAAGACACAGCTTTAACTTCATCGGGAAACTGGTAAATTCATCATTAGTTCATCATTACATAAATAATTAATTAAAATTGAAAATTACACTGCTGAAGAAGTGTCATTATAGTACAACAACCATACATTATGACCTCTTACAAAAAAAGAGGAATTTGAGGATAATTCAGAAAAGTATAAAATACAGTGAATACAGCATGAAAAGTATTTTAATGAAAACCAAAAAACTTACTTCTTAAAAAAAAAATAAGTATTATGAACGAGTATGTTCTTTTGTATAGAATAGTCATATATATTCTTATCTACTTATCATAATATTTTGGTGTGTTTAATACATTTTTTGACGCTCTAATACGCTATTGTATTACAAGTATGAAGCACTTTAGTGTTTTAGTTGAGATACACTTATTTATCTTTACTCATATAGCTTGCTTCAATGCAAAACCGAGGTAGAATGCTAATAAGACCTACAGATAGCGGCAGGAGTCTGTTCCACGCAGATCCAGGAAGCCTGATTTATTTTGACATATCGGCAGCTGGGGATGTGATACGTTGGGGGGGGGGGGGGATTTGGAGGGGCTCTCCATCAACAGCCCTCCTCACCCTCCCCCAATTCTTATCAGAGCAATTACGGATGGTGATAAAACTTAGGGTTTAGATGGCGGGGGGAAGAGCAGAATCTTCAGAGAATATCGACATTTTATGCTTTATGACTTGTTTACTCTCATATCCCGGGGTTTAAATTCATTCATGAACCAAATAAGTGAAATGATGGCTGAGTTATATCTACCATTTCGCTAAATTTACATAGAAAACGAATATTTGACTTTAAATGAAAACAACTTGATGATATTCAATCGGCAATCCATACTTGACAAATTTAAAGATGCAATCAAAATTATATTTTAAAAAAATATTAGAAACATGAGCCATAAGAAAAATCAATCGACTACTAATATATCCCCCCACCATATATATATATATTTCGTTACATAGTGTTTGTCTTTTCTTGTGGCCGCTGAATATATTTTTATTGATTATATTTTGACATAAATTAGACAAATATGTTTTAATTTCAGTCATTTGTAATTTATTAATATAGATTTATTTGTTTGATTAGTACGAAATGAAAAAAGTCTGACATGCTGTGAAAATTAGCTGATTCCTTCAGTTGATAAATATTTGTAATTAAGCTCTTTATATCATACAATCACTTATGATATACAAATCTATGTTGAGTTTCTTTGCTCTCAATTAAATATTACTATCACTGTAGGATACAATTTTTTTTTACTCACACTTTACAATTCATGATCCTCAGTCCCCCGATTTCGCTCGATAACATACTCAGCCCTAAATTTTGCATTTAAAAGTGACATTTACTTTAGTTAAACAAATAACTGTGGCTTATAGAGAGTAAAAAAAAAATTAAATCCCCACTCCTAGTTGTTTAATTTAGCTGGGTAACTCCTAAAACATTTTTTTTTCTAAACAAACAAATCTATGATGAATTTCATTAGTCTAAAAGAAATATCACGCCCATTACATCGAAGACTGAAACTTACTTTTTGTACTCAAACTTGACATCCAGATAAACTCTTCTGCCACTTGAATTAAAAGTCACATCAGTGCGATTAGACTAGATAATTACGCGAAAACTTGTTTCACATATTATGAACATCGAAATACGTATTACCCTACTTCCACCATAGTCTCATACGGTCGCTTCATGCTATCGTGAGTTCATTTATTATCTATGAACCACTGATGAGTTGGGAGCTTACACTTGTTAAGTATACTCATCCCGTTTTGAAATTATCCTAAGGGTAAGGATCCTTGGGTAAGAGAGGATCTCCGATATGAAAACCAGTTGGATGTATGCCTATTCCTCGTAGAAGTTTCGTGATAAATTATAAGAGGAGTATGGCCAAGAGAATCAAATGGGCATATGATGATAGAAATATCCCATTTAGTTTATACATTCTACACTTATCTCCTTTCTTTTGGAGAATACAAGTAACAGCATGCTTCCCGTGCCAGGGTACACACCTTGGGGTGAACTTGGGTTCAGTAGTAAATATAACAAACTAGCATAGAGATTTCTGTTAGTTGAAATTTTGTTTATCCACTCCTAATTAATACCCGGCTTAGGAAAAATAAGGGGAATCCATTTTGACGTAGAAATCTTATTCTGTTGCAGACTAATTCACATTAAAACCACTAAGGAAAACATAGGATTTTAGTATTACATGATTTTAGTTGGGTTCGGTCAAGGTAGATCCGAAAAAAATATACAAATTAAAAAAAAGTGTATTTTTTAAAAGATTATCTGCCAATGTTTTGGCTTACACTGTAAGCCATTTTCAGCGCTGAAGAAATACTGTGTCTAGAGAATGCAATAATAATTGACAATATTATAATACAGAATGACCATAATGTAATGTGATATCAAAAGTATGAATGTAGAAAGATATGTTAGAGAATAAAAAAATTTATTTAACCTCATTGATTTCCTTGTATAAAAATATTTTGCATAATAATTTCAAAGCCTATATGTCGAATTTAGTCAATAGAGCGCTCTAGTATAACTTTTGATGTCTGAGAGCGCCACACTCTACATAACCTGATTTCTATTCAAATAAACCACATTATTTATTTTCATTGTCAAGTTTTCAGGTCAACAGTTGACCATTTTTTGGACCAATTTTCAGAATGGGATTGAGTTAATCTCTCACTCTATGATCTTGAGAGGTTGAAAGGGGGTTAACACTTAAAGATACAAAAAAAAAATTCTTGAGCTGTAGTAAGAACGTGAAAAGTAAATAACTCAATATAATATACTTATTTTCGCACAATGTTTTTGGATTTTGCCCGTTTTAGAGGTACTGAGAAGGGACTCCGATTTTATGGTCAGAATTTGCAGAAGCGACAACAGCATAGCGCAAGAAAGAAGTATTTTTAGTAATGTAGCAGTTATTTCCAGTAAGTGAAAGATCTTAAGGTCAATCTATTTTCTTTTTATCTCGTCATACTCAGTCAGTTATTTATAATGGGTGTAATTGCCTTTAAATGCACCGACACCTAGGGCTAGCACTTTCTGAAGGAAAAATACATAAAATCTGAAATACATGAACATATTGGAATTGGCTGAAGACTTTTATATAAATACTGTCACAGAAAAGGGAGTCTCAAAATCATGCTCGTATCGTAGCGTTCTGTGAGCCGGATCGTGAACGTATTTCCTTTGAGATTGTGGCTAGTTCCCCACGGAGAGCCTAGTTCGCCTCCAGCGTATTCACTAGTACTGCGAACGTCGTGGAAAACCACCCTTTTCGCGGGCCGATTCACCCGTCCACTGGCACCTCTCGAGCCCACCCAGCTCGTTAATAACGCCCGCCCTCCACATAATGAGTGGGACTGATTAATTGAGAGTACTCACTCCCTTCGCCCAAATACACTTCTCAGTCTTCTCTCCTTAACATTAACTTTTTCATTTCTAACACTTGTATTTTCTATCCCACTATTTGCTCTTGATATCACGTGGTAACAGTGAGGATATCAATATGTAGATATTAGTAATGATATATATACGGCAGCTGGGGATGTGATACGTTGGGGGGGGGGGGGGATTTGGAGGGGCTCTCCATCAACAGCCCTCCTCACCCTCCCCCAATTCTTATCAGAGCAATTACGGATGGTGATAAAACTTANATGAATAATCAATAAACACTATGCAAAAAAAAAAAGAGATTAGTTAATAAAATCATCATATATATTAATCAAGAACAGGTGAGATAAAGAGCACAGTGAACACACAAAAAGAAATAAAAACCACAAAGAGTAAAATTTTCAGGGATTTCACCCCCTTCTCTTCTTTGTTGAGGAGTGAAGAGAGACCAGTCTGGTCAAAGAGTGAGGATCCAATACATATTGGATCGCCTGTATTTTTTAAAAATTAACTAATTACATTCTGTTAAAAATAAAAACATTTTGTAATTTGATTACAATGAGTGGTAAAAATGACATTGAATGACAATCACATGAGGAGAGAAGGTGACCAATGACACAACTCTCAAATTATTTACATACTAGGTCCCCAGGAGGGCTAGTAACTAGTTTAAAAAAATATCCTCTTTGTACAAACAGTACTCCATTACTTCTAATCACATCTATTTCATCATAAAAGGTTAACCTACAAAATTCTACTGGGCAAATTATTTTTTAAACCTATTATAAAGTTGACTGCAGTACTGAGCTATGGAAGAATTAAAATAGCACACAGAGGAAATTCGAAATTTAAATTTTCTTGAAAACCTTCGCACTTCTCAGTACCGCCATCAAATTACAAATCGACCAATGTAACTTCCTCTTCGACTACAATTTTAAAATAATCATTCCGCAATTCATCATATTAGGTTGATGTAGCATGCTAACATGAAATTAAAAACGACTCCGGAACAGATAGATTCTAATTCTAGAAGTACAACTAAATAATTTCAACTTTTTTATAAGAAAATTATAAGTATATAAGTAAGGCGTACGATGGATGTACATTTTTTTTAAATATTTTTTTAAATATTATTATTATTTTGAAAGTTAAAAATGTGAGAATAGTCTTAATTTTTATTTCGCAAGTCGTTTACATTAATTTATTTTTTCTGTTACACTTACAACGCAAGCAGCGTAAAAAAAATAAACATTACACATTGCATCTAAATAGTTTCACATAATAAATTCAACATAATACCCTTTTCATATATCGTTTACTCTTTTTCTTTAATGAAACATAGGATATCTGCTTAGTTTAAGTTGTTCTTGTGTAAAACATTTTTCTTTTAGAACTGTATTAAAAAATGGGGTTATAACAACAAACCGAACCGAGTAAAAAAGGATTACTGATTAAATATTTTTAGACCTAGGTGGTTGAAGAAATTTAATCCCTTTATTCTATTTAAAATTTTATTCTCCCCTCCCCCCGCATTTTTTCTCTTATACGTGATAACATTGAATAATGTGGGTGCACTGTACACCACCTTGGTACTTCATCTTGATGCATCAGCTCTAGAAAATATGTTTTCTCCCCCCTATTATTACCTCTTATACCTAATAGGATAGAATGCGATATGGTAAACCTCTTAGATTCCTCGGCATCCAGCAATAAATCAGCAAAATTTGTTGTTGCTTACCCATTGGCTGTTTGAAGATTTCAATAGGAGAATCACCGTTGGACATCAGGTGTGTGGGTGAGGCGGGTATGGCCGATTCGCGAACGCCCTAAGATTTCCTCTTGAAGCAGTGGGTTAGGTTTTTGGGGACATTTTGATTTGTTCAAATATGTTTTCCATGGTTTCCTGCCACTAATGTTCTTGAATCATACTACTGTTTGATTTTATTCTGGTTGATGTCACAGATAGTTACCTTAGAAACTAATAATGAGGGTCTGTAAAATAAAATATTATCGAAGGAGAGCTTCAATGTTTTTTTTTTAATATTTTTTTATAGTGATGGAGTTAAAAATTAGCAGGGGTAAGAAGTGGCAAGGACATTGAACATCACAAAAAGCACAATCAGGACTTTCAGCTTATGATTCCATCAATGGCAACCACCTACAAGAAGCATAGCAGGCGCTTCTAAAAATTAACGACGGGTGCCCTTAAAGGTTTTTAGGTCCTGTTCACAGATTTTGAAGAGAAAGCTTGTCCTAACCATCCAGCCTGTTTATTTTTTACTGCTATAGAATTCTTCATTACACTAAAAAATAATACCAAAGTTTAAAATCTTTTAAGAAGTTTCTTATGTAGAAAAGGTAGACCGGTACCTTCTGGGAGAGGTAGAAGGGTTCCATTCAAGGGTAGTCGGGCTCTGTAAGGGGTAAGATGATCCCTTTCTTTGAGGGCAGCGTGGACAGGCTCTGATGAAGAGGTAGTAGCAGGCTGGAAATGTAATTCGGGTAAGCAGATTTAACCCTCGTCAGACTCCTCTCCACCCATTGATATGTTAATTTCGACCTGGGTAGGAACTCAAAGAAGGCTTGGAGGTGAGAAAAAACCAGACTTACTTTGAGTACCTTTAGACTAATATCTGCTGAAATCTAAGGTAGGCGAGGATTTTAAATAGGTAATACTAATTTCTTATTGCTTTATAAAGAAGAAAAAACGCATTAAGAATTTAAAATGAAATTAATATGGTATTTACAAAATAAAATACCTTTTATAACCTTTTTTTTTATTTGTTGTTATTTTCCTGATATAATATAAAAACTGATGTGCCTGTTTATTATAATGATAGGGGTGGGGGAGAGAGAGAGGCAATTTACATCTCTCAGATATCGTTGAAAGAGCAGTTTACTTCCTACCCGTACATTGTCATTACGAGTAAAACTTCATTTATGTTCCACGGCCACCTCAATATCTCTTTCCATTCAATGCTCTTAAAAAGCGCACTTACTTTTTATATGAAGTATATAACTTTTAATAGCTCGTTAGAGCATATTTTGTTGCCGCTTTTAATTTATTATTTTTTTTTTTTTTTTGGCATAATTTATTTTACTTAAATCAAGGCTACTTAAGGGTATTCTATGAATAGTGACTTTGAAGAGGCGAGGCGGGCTATAATTTATGCCGATATCACTAATTTAATATTCAGATAAAAAAAACAAAAAACATAAATTGTGCCTATCAATTCATGCAAGGGAATAGAATAAAAAATGTAACTGTCCCAGCCAGGGCTCGAACCTGGATCTCCTGCTAAGCGCGTTATCCTATTACGCTACCGGGAGAGCTAGATAACTTATTAAATTCCCAGCACTAGTGTCGAGAATCTAACCTACGAGAAAGACGAATACATCGTCTTATGCTCAAAGTAGCTGACATTGTCGAGCTATTTATCGACTCTCGTAGGTTAGACTCTCGACACTAGTGCTGGGAATTTAATAAGTTATCTGGCTCTCCCGGTAGAGTAATAGGACAATTTAACTTTAATTTGGTAAATAAAAAAACCTTTCTAAGAAATTATGTTGATCTCTTTAGTAAAGGCTGAATTGAAAAATCCACTTGTGCGCATACACAAAATAAACTCTTTAATAACATCATTTATTTTACATCGTAGAAAAATAAAATGGAGTTTTTTTGACCGTATATATTATTATTAGATTTTTTTTTGTTGAGACTAGGTCAAAATTAAAAAAAAGTGTATTTTTTTATCTACCTTGACCGAACCCCAACAAAAATCCTCTAATGGAAGAGCCCTTCTGTTTTTAAGAAGGAGAAAACAGATTGAACAGGATATAGTGAGTGACCATTGCAGAACAGCAAGATACTTCTTTAGTACTGTTTAGAAGAAATACTTAAGCTTTGGATTGTGGTTTAATATATATTATTTATATTTAGCTTCTTCTTAGTGGGGGTTAAATACTTCACGCATATATTTAAAGTTATACTAAAAGCTTCACTAAAACCTGCCATAGGCCACAGAATCCTGTACCCAATCTCTTAGATAGATTCTCTCGAAAAGAGGTGGTTCAAGGTATGGTGATGTCTGTGAAAACTAAAATAGAGATGGAGAGAGGGAGAGAGAGTTGGAGAAGTAGATACAGAGAGATAGAGAGAGAGAGTGAGAGAGAGAGAGAGAGAGAGGGAGAGAGAGAGAGAGGGTGAGAGAGAGGGTGTAATAGGGAGAGGGAGAGAGAGAGAGAGAGTTATAAGAGGTGAGGTAACAGGTAGGATGTAGGAGACTTACAAAGGTACCATGTCCTAGCAGGTGGAACACGAAAACTCGTTTCGTCGCCATGTTCAAATGCGTCCTACACCATTCTCCTAACACAATGAGTACATTCTCAACTTAGCCCGAGGGGGGAGGGGTGTAGTACTTGTTATAAATCCTTTAAAAAGCTAATTTAATAAAGGTTGTACACGGTTCCAGTATTTCTATACTTCTATTTGTAAGGAAACTCTACTAATAGAAAATAATACACTTTATCCCGAACCTAACTTGTTCAAGTTGGTTTTACTCACCGTTTGCTATCTATATTATCAATAAATGTTTTCTATTCTTCCTACTAAGTATGAAGGGAAACAAATAATAGTGGTATTACAGAAATATGGAGTGGAAAGTTGGTCGTTAAGATTTGACGGACGCATAGAAATAAACCTTTTTTCTCATATTTTTTTTTGTCATAAATACAATGACTGACCGTTCAATAGACTTTTTTAAAAGGGTGTTATAGAGGTAGCAAATTAATTTCATTAGTGACTGGTATCATTATCAATACACCATCTTCTCGGAAGTGCTCGTTGGATATTGAGGGAAGAACTCTATCTTGTGACACTCTGTGGTACCTGAAGATGGTGTATTGACACTGAATCCACTGGTTAATAAAATTATTTGAAACAGAATAGACTACCTCTATATTATACCTATTGAATATTGATCACATTCCTGTAATCTACAGAAAAAAAAGCTTTATTTTTTCTAGAGTGTGAGGCTCTAAATCTAAATAGCCATGTGTTTTCTTTTTTATTCTAATCATAAATAACAATTATAGATTATTATAGAATTATAGATCATTAATTATAAAATTATAGAATTTGTTAGTCTAGAACGAAACTGAATTCAATAAAATTTATTATTTAGGCGACGCATATTCCCTTAAGGAACTCAAA
>KZ807316.1:227806-240156 GCA_000696205.2 Oncopeltus fasciatus | reverse complement strand
GGGGGATTGAGAGAATAACCAAAATTTAGAATCTTAAAATCTTAATATCATTGTTATCAGAATAACAAAATAAATTGATATAATTATGAAAAATAGGTGTACAATGTAATTTTAAAATGTTTATATTATATTCTATAATTTATTTTTTTTAAAGAAAGATAGTGAAGAATGTAATTTCGAGTATTGAATTGCCCCTCTTATATGTAATATATAAAAATTAAATTAGGAATTTAGCTTTTCATCAAAAATCTTTGAAAGAATTCATTTTTGGATGAAAATTGGCTGAAGGTTTTAGGAGGAGACCCAAATTTATAATTGAAATATTTTGTTTGTAATTTAAGTTACAAAATCCAGTAAAATAATTCATTTATCGAATAAATACTGGATACTCATATTAGGACTCTTATACTGAAGTACTAATATGCACTCGTACATTCCTTCCAAGTTTTCAATTTAAATAAAATCAACAAAAGTTTTAAACTCTTATGAATAAATGTCTAAAACTGATATAGAGACCGAGGAAGGCATCGTCTGGATACTCATATAAGCACTCTTATGCTGAAGTACATTAGTTAATGCACTCGTACATTCTTTCCAAGTTTTCAATTTAAATAAAATCAACAGAAGTTTTAAACTCTTATGAATAAATGTCTAAAACTGATATAGAGACCGAGGAAGGCATCGGCCTACCGCAAACACAGAAGAAGTTATATTAAAAGATTATTCACACTGAACGAAAGATGACTATGTGATGACTCGAAGCACAAAAAAATCCGTTGGCTCCAAAGAAGAGCTTAAATAAGGAAACAAAACATCCAAAGATCCTTGTCAATGGACTTTATCCATCTTTGTGTAACCCGTATTCTCTATAATACATTTTTGAAATCGGACGAATAATAATGAAGCAATTTTGAATAATTTCTGAACACTAATAGCACTATCATATAACCCTTTATTGCTGTATTATATTTGCAGTTTTGGGTTTGAATACCTCATAAAGTCGTGACAAGCATTTTTCATCCTGCGCTGACTTCTTCAAAGATAAATAGAGAATCTATTTGCCCAATTAAGATCACATAAGATTATTGATGGTTGGCAATTTGTCAAGATCCGATTTACAAGGAAAACCTATAATTTTATTCTGGAACACGGATTGTAGGTAGGTAGGGTTTAGGGGCGATCAACCCTTAGATTATTACGCCCACATCTATAACACGGATTGTTTTACTAACTGCATATTAAGATAATGAGAGTAAAATGAGCAATAGTCTTTGAATGTTTGTTCACAATTCGTTCCTCAAATGTGAATTTCTACAGAAGTTCCGAGTCCTCCAGAGAATGAGAGCAGCGGCAGAATTTCACTTGAGAAAGTGAAGACTTGAAGAGAGCTAATCCCCATTGGCGGAGTCAAAGTGTAATTGTTTCCAGCCCCATTGCGCTAATGCCCAGCGCAATTCTGGCGCTGAGCAGTTGCCGCTAGCGCTGTAATTGACCCGCCCGAAAGATGAAAATACATCTCTAATTGACGTCTCGTCCACTGCTCTTCTCCTGAGCGCTTTCCCGCCCGCGACACACCTCCTACGTTTTCCTCATTCAGCAATTAGATCCCAAAATGTCTAGTATTAACAAAAGACGCCGACACGCAAGCTAATACACAGACACCCACACGCGCACATATGACTTTTTGGCCTTGCTTTAAGAAGTATATAATAGAAGATCATATTTTGAATAATGCATAATTTTGAATGGACTATATTTTAAGCTTCTTCTCAATATGAGCTGATCTGAAGAGATTTTTCAAAAATTCTGTCACAACAAAAATAAAAGATTTGACGCCAGGAGTCTTTATATTTATTTATTTACATTATAAAAATGCTAATGTTATATCAGTGTATTTAATATTTTCTGTATGCATTTTGACTCGTTTCCACTTTCTGTTTTTTAAAAAAAGTGCTCTAAGATCGGAAAATATATGTTACAGAAATGCATGAGATTTTACAAGGAAAGCNAAATATATATATATATATGGTATATATCTTTCTAAAGTGCTCCTATACGATTGGTGAATAAATGAAAAAAAAAAAAGCCAAAGTTTACTTATAGGTAATCCAATAAAAAGTCAACATTTAAAAGTTGCAATGATGAATTAAAAGAAATCTATAGGAATAAGTCGTTATTGACTGACTTCCACGTCCTAATGGCGAGTGCTTTCAACAGGATTCTGCCATTCTCGAGCCAAACGTAGACTTTCTCAGGCACTGGCTGATGTTGAATAATCCAGTACAGATAAACCACGAGGTCATGATCCCCGCTACCTGACAAACCAAAGCGGATTTAACCTACAGACTGGATTAGCGGAATCATTACAGTTTGGCCGAGGGTAGCAGATTCTCAGGAACGCAGTCGCAGAGACAGCCAATGATGACAGATTCCTTTAAGAGGTATATTGATTGAAGTATTAACTTTTAGTGCAAGGGAACAGAATAAAAAATCTAACTGGAAGGCATCGTCTGGATACTCATATAAGCACTCTTATGCTGAAGTACATTAGTTAATGCACTCGTACATTCTTTCCAAGTTTTCAATTTAAATAAAATCAACAGAAGTTTTAAACTCTTATGAATAAATGTCTAAAACTGATATAGAGACCGAGGAAGGCATCGTCTGGATACTCATATAAGCACTCTTATGCTGACATTTTTCATTTCCTTACGTTATTATACTACTCGGAGTATTACCAAGTATTAAATTCTATCCTATCCTCAATATAAAATGTTTTCCGACAAATANCCCTTGCACTAAAAATTATCTAAATTTATGTGGGAATAAAGACCACAAAATAAATAATATTTATGAAGTATTAACATTTATAATTAATATTGTGTTATTATTATTTATAACTTTAGAGAACAATGCTTTCTGACAATCAATCAGGAGAGGAATATATCAATCAATCACTCATAAATCACAGAAGAAAAACGCTACACGCTTAATTATTAAATGCCAAAGGCTCATAAGGAAAGAAACTATTTATTCTGCAGGCCAGACAGAAATAAAGACTTTATAATCTATTTAATCTATAAAAAAAATACATAGGGAAATAGAATAATATTTTTCGTTGAATCTAAATTGGAGTAAGAAATCCAAGTAACGTTTAAAGATATAAAAGAGTTATTGCTTGGAGCTCGCGTGACTAAATATAAATAACTACAAACACTAACTGCTATGGCCGGATCAATATACCCTTTCATAGAGCTATCGGCTATTTCAACCCTTATTTCCATGGGATCTGTATACTTTTCTAATATTAGGACCCCTCCAACCTTTAACAAATAGGATATATGAGGATCCCCAGCTTTTCTCATTCATGTGTGAAGCTCTCGTAAATATAGCCCAAAGCGTCATGCAAGCATATCTTCCTGAATGGTTCTGTGAGAGGTTTCAATACAAGATAAAAATCAATGTTTTTCTGAGGTATAATTTAATAAATAAAATTAATTACTCCCATACAATATAGATAATTAACAGGGTTAGCTAATATTCACCTAATCTCTTATCCAAACATAATATGATGAGAATCATTCGTCAGTGATGACGCAATGAAAATTATACTTTCTTAATTATTTTTCTTAAAAAACTATTTATTTTATTAAATAAAAAGTTTCATGAAAACCAATATAGCCTATATTTAATTTAAGATTTCTTTTTTCTCAATTATTCATATAATATTACATTGATTTCACTTAAAGAAGAAAGGTATTTTGTTTGACCAAATTTCTCTGAATTAAATGAAGCTAAACGCATTGGTACCGTGATACAATTTGTGATTGTAAAATCTTTGTGATCGTGAAGTTATTATTTGAGCAATGAAAACTGAAAAATAAAAGTAAAGCATGACACCACAATAGGTATAAAATATACCATATTTAAAAATAGTCTGATACACTCATTTGATTGATCGTTAGTTTGTCAGTGGAGTTTAAACATGAGTGAACCCTTAGTTGCTTTATCAATTAAATTTATCGGTTAAATTTAACAATTAAAACATTTTAATATGAATATTATTATGTTTGTTAAAATCCACATACTGGCTAAGCGCGAGCCCTTTTCCAGAGGTACAGACATCCCTTAGATCGTAGAGAGTTTGACCAGATATCTCGTCTTGTAAAGTAAAAACTAGGTGCTTTACGAAATGAGGCATTTAATGCCTACCTGTCTAGCCTCTCAGCACTAGAAAAGTTCCTCTGTACTGCTACTCGCAGTATCCTAAAATATTTTGAACTTTCTACCCCCTTACGTCGAGAAGATGATTCCTGGGCCTCTTCCGACAAAGACAAGGCCCAAATGTTTGCCCAGCATCTAAAGCAAACATTCACTCCTCATCCAGTTCCTGACAACTTGTCCAATAACGTGGAGGAGTCTCTGGATATACCATTACCAATGTCCTTACCGATTAAGGCAGTGACACCTTCTGAGGTCAAGTACTTTATAAACGACCTGCCCAAGCGCAAAGCGCCCGGCTATGACCTTATCACCGGGCTAATTCTTCTAAATCAACCCCAAAAAGCAATTGTCTTCCTGTCTTACCGCTATAATTTTGTCCTTCGAACCACCCACTTCCTACTTCTCTGGAAATTTTTTGAAATAATCCTATTTCCCAAACCTGGTAAATCTGCTTTCAACACATTATCCCATCGACCAATTAGCCTTCTTCCTTTAATTTCCAAGGTATTTGAGAAAGTTCATCTAAAACGAATAATACCTGTAATAACTTCCTTAAATATTCTTCCCAATTATCAGTTTGGCTTCCGATCCCAGCATTCTACTGTCCAGCAGGTGTTTCGGATTTCATTTCCTCTTCCATCGAGCGAATAGAATTTTGTCCTGGTGTATTTTTAGACGTAACTCCAGCATTTGATCGAGTAAAACAGTATGCCAGACCAGTATGGGCTATTATATAGGACCAAGTTTATATTTCTAAGCACCATCTGCCTAATAAATAACTCTTACCTTTCTGACCGTTTCTTTAGGGGCCGGCAAGGATAAGATTAATCTGATCACTTCCCTGTGAAAGCAAGTATTCCACACTGCAGTGTACTTGGACCTGTCCTTTTTATCCTTTATACTGCAGATATCCTCACTAATACCCTCTTAGTCCTCTTTGCAGATGACAAAACGATCCTCTCCTCTCAGCCTGATTCCAAATTTGCTGCCATAAAAAATGATGTAAAAACAAAAGCACCTTGATACTATTGAGGAATGGTATAGTTTATGGAGAATTAAAATAAATGAGTCCAAAAGCGGCAAATTTTCAGCTAAGAAAAGATTCTCCTTAAACATTCCATACAATAACATCCCTATACCTCTCTCTGATTCAGTCTGTTACCTTGAGTTCCACCTTGACTTACGACTAACTAGAGTGAATATATTAAAATCAAGCGACAAGAGAACTCAACAGACGCCACGGACTCTTATACAGCCTTATAAATAGGCGCTCAAAGCTCACAATAGAAAACAAACTGACCATCTACAAGACAATAATACAACCAATCTGGACCTACGGTGCAGAACTGTGGGGTGCAGCTTAGTCTTCCAATATCCAACAAATACAATCCTTGCAGTCCAAAATGCGCAGAGTAATTTCTAACGCTCCATATTATGTGTCCAACTCTACTTTTCATTAAGACTTTAATATCCCTTTCGTCCAAGATCTTATCTCCACGGCTTCAAGCTCTTCCATAGTAAAGAAGCCCCCCTGACATCTCCGTTTCAGTCAACGGGGAGGATTGTAAGGATTGGAGCCCGACGACAGGGATTGGGATTCTAGATTATGATGAAATTGGAATTTACTATGGAAGAGTTGTAGTTGTAGATCATTGATTGCCCTCCAATGATCTGCTACTACTACTACTCTTCCATAGTAAATTCCAATTTCATCATAATCCAGAATCCCAATCCCTGTCGTCGGGCTCCAATCCTTACAATCCTCCCCGTTGACTGAAACGGAGATGTCCTCACGACCTCCTAGGCCCTGATGCCTAAACTGATTACTAGTGGGGTCGATGGGCCCCTTCTCCCTGCAACGATGTTCATCTATTTATTTATATTTGTTATTTTAAATTTAATTCAATTTTTTTCTATTGTTATTTCTCTATGTCAACTAATCACAAGATGTAAATAACATAATGTAATAGATTTATTAATTAAGATTTATTTATGACAAAAAAAATTATTATGTTCGGTGAATTAAAAAAATAAAATAATTTAAGTATTTGAAAGATAAAATTAAAAATAAATTTAAGTAGAAAGTAATATTTATATATAACTAGCAAAAAAAAAAAAAAACTTTGAAGAAGGAATTTCTTAAGCAGCGTAAAAATCAATTGCACCTACAAAGTCTTTATAATTGTTCTAACTAAATTAAGACTTTAGACGGGATAACTCACCTCCAGAATGAGCGAATCACGCTGGCTTACAAGAAAAACAACTTATTGTATTTAGAACCTGTACTGTTAGAGAAAAAAGGAGAAGTTTTGTAAGTTCGATCCTTGCGAGCCTATCTAATGAGAAAACTATACCCCAGTGATTTGTGGCCTTCATTAGAGCCCCTCTCCCCCTCTCCCACACCGATTTCCCATTGATCTGCCGCCTTCATTATCTCTGATTCCTCTCGTCTTTCTGCCTTTTCATATTCCCCTTACTCTAAGAAATGCCTTTCTTCTTATAAGTGGACCACTCTACTCTGAATAAACAAGGATCTCGCTGATAGATTAGTTTTCCCACCAAGGATAAATTTCTCACCTTTAAAAATTTCATCAGTATAATAGTGAAAATAAATAAGTAAAATGAACGAATCAAATTTGTTTTATATAATATTATACGTCATTGCTATATAATTAATAATAATATTCTAGATTTATAGGTACAAAAGTACAAAGTCTTATTTAAAAGAAGTCAGGTGTTAAATAAAGGCCAAGTTGTCTTTCCCCCAATATATCTATATATTTTTTAGAGTATTCTCAACCTTAGAAGGTCATCTTAGGAAGCAGAAGAACAGGAAATGAAAGTTGATATATCACGGGGCTATACTCTCCTGTAAAGGGCAAGAGGTGTCTGAAATATTTGATATGAAAAATTTTCTTACATGAGTTCTGGAATAATATCTCTGAAACCACAGTTTTATCATAGCGATACTTAATTGAATTTATTAGTATTTAAAAAGCTTCCATATTTCATTTAGTCAGTATTTTGGCTCAGGTGCTATTCGGAAGCCTATATTGACAGATATAAGCAATTTTAATTTAATAAATAGAATTTTATACCCCTAAATATTATTATCAATTTTATAAGTCAGGTTTGTCCAGAATACATTGATTCTTATGTATCTAATAGATGAAGTCTTAGTGTCTAGACTAGTATCTACTGGTCATCTTTAGTACTATACTAAAGGCAGGTGGAAAATATTTTTTTTATTTTGGAGGTCAATTTGTTGACCATCGAGTCGTATGAGGAGAGGAATGTTAGGGGATCGGTCTTGATAGTTGAAGAATTAAGAACTAATTTTTAAACAAAAAAGTTTTTTTCTTAGCAAATGTTTCGAACTGAATTTCAGACCTTCATCGAGATCTTCATCTGATAAAAATATTAAAAAATAATATAGAAACATGCCTGTATACGATAATATAACACATGAATAAATAAATGAAATTATCAAATTGCGAAATTCTGCAATTTTATATTTTTATATATATTATTCATGTGTTAGATTATTGCACATAGACTTAATTCTATATTTTTTCCCATATTAATCCCTAATGGTTGGCTAATAGAAAAACTTTTTTGTTTAAAAATTAGTCCCTAATTCTTCAGCTACAAAAACCGAAATCCTTACAATCCTCTCCTCATATTTCTTATTTTTCCAGGAGAGTATATACTCTCCTCTCTTCTTCATGATAAACCTGTAGTTGGCCTAAAAATTAAGCTGACATGCCGGTGAATAACATATATAATTTTCAAGTGGAGATTTTTTGACCGTAGAGATTATTAGTAGATTTTTTAGTTGGGGTTCGGCCAAGTTAGATAAAAAAAATACAATTGAAAAAAAATATGTATATTTTAATTATCTGCCAACGTTTCGGCTTACATTTAAGACATTTTCAGGGCTATCATGAAGGGGAGAGTGGGTATGAAAATGGTTTACAATGTAAGCCAAATCGTTGGCAGATAATTTAAAAATACATTATTTTTTTGCAAATTGTATATTTTGGATCTACCTTGACCAAACCCCCAACTAAAAACATTTATTAATATAATTTTCAGTCGTCATTTTTTTTTTCTTTTTTTTTTGTAAAGATTGACTAAATCTTAAGTACCTCCTTAATTTTGTGTCTTTACGTTTAATAACGTCCCATCTGTATAATAAAAACCTAATCTCCATCTACCTAAATCACTGTGTAATGGTTTTCAATCCATAGAAGGTAATGGATTAAGAGACCGTTATTTGTCGTATTTGCTAGGAAACGTTTCTCCAGATGATACACGACTTCCGGATTGCGACCAGAGGCAGACTTGTCCAGTAAGCCGAAGGGCGAAGGGAGGTTCTGTCAGCTCAGCTCGTCCTAATCACTTAGGAACCTCTAATGGCGGGACATAATTCATAGCACTTAATTTGGGCGGAAGGGCGCCTGCTCTCCGTAGAAGGGGTGGCGGCTTATTAAGTCGGGGTTGGCGATGGAGTTCCTTATGTTTGGAGCCTCTGGCTATGAGTGATGGAATTTTAGGAAGAGCCAAAATCATTTATTCTCAAATTGAATAGGTCTTAAGGATAGAAAGTGGAATAAACCAAGCTCATTTGTTAGCTGCAATCTAAGCCATTAAGCAAGCGGTTTGAGGGTTGCAATAGTAACAACAGATTGTATGTTCAATTCCGAAGTTATTTGGCCATATCTTTAAAATCTTTAACATTGTAACTTTCAACAAATTAGGAACGATTGAGTTTCAATAAGAAGGATCGGATTTATTTGGAAAACTATTAAAGTATGAAACCAATCTTTATCACATTTGGCTTGTTACCTGCCCACAAACTGAATTCATTATCAGTACTATATATTGTATAATGAATAATCTGTGAGACAAGAAAGATTTTCATAGTTCCATAGCTTGTAGCCTATAAATCCGCAACTCGAGAAATACACTAGTAGTAACCTTCGAAGTTGTTTGGACAATATTTAAGAGTATGTTACAGATATGCACTAATTCCAAACTGATTATGCTCAGAAAATCGAATGTTGTCTGAATGATCCATGGGAATCGTAAAATCTTTAACGGACACAAGTTCTAACCTAATCGCAAACGACACTCTAGCGACTCTAGAGCTGTATATTATTCTGAACATATAAAATGCAAAGTGTTATTACATAAATAAATGATTTACTAATTTTAACGCATCCATATATACTTTCATGTATACGTACCCTCTCTTCAACATAAGAAAATATCTTTATATTATTCTGAACATATAAAGATAATTTCTTATGTTGAAGAGAGGGTACGTATACATGAAAGCATATATGTATGCGTTAAAATTAGTAAATCAATTATTTATGTAATAACACTTTGCTATATTTTCAGTATGAGAAAAAAAAATATAAATTTTATGTTTGAAGGGTGAATCTTATATAAGTAGAAGAAATCACTCAATACACTTGTTTACAATTCGGAGATGAATTAAGATTTCTGTTTGTAAGTATTGAACAGATTCAGTTATCTGTTATAAATATATGAACGCTGCACACCATACGACATATATATGAGATGTGCATATGTGTCTGTGAGTAAGCTAGTGAGAATGATTTTTGCCAGACTGAATTAGGGCAGGCTCTTAAGGGATAGACGAAGATTTATGATTTGAGATATCCGACCTAGGGGAGATGAGGGAATTATCTATAAATTAGAGGTTAGGAAAAACTCTTTAAATCATTACTCTAAGTATTTGTGCAATTATAAGGAATAAGTAATGAGAGGAAGGTGAATGTAGAGCGTTAAAATCTTGCTGAAATCCCTCTCGGATCCGGGAACTGAGAAGGAGCGGTTAGAGCCGTAAGAGGCTTAAGTCAAGGGCATTATGGTTAGATTCGTGGGGCTTAATGGGAATATTAACTTTGTCTCGCTGCCGAATTCTTTCATTCCGCTGGTGAAAGGAAGTACATTTTTAATATGGAGAAGGCTATGTAATTAAGGACTCAAAGAAATTGATCAGATTTAATTTATTGGCGTATTTTATGAACTTACTTTATGTATTTAAATTATTTTTTTTACAATTACCTCTAAGTTGTCCTATAATGTCTAATTATTATAATCCTATCGGCTTTCGAGTTTGATAGGTTGTCATCGGTTTTATACCATTCTCGATATATAAGCTTTTTTTTTTTTTTTCCTACAATTGGCTATATGGTATTGTACGAGTAATTTAATTGGGGTTAAGTACACCAGACATTAATTTTCATAAGTATACTAGTTCATTATCGGCATTATGTTACCATTCTCTAAGTAATCTCTTGCCATATTTTATATACAGACGTCAATCATTTCTAACTGGGTTACTTTTTTTTTAACCATGGCTCTATGGTATCGTTCGGCAAGAGAAATTAAATGTGTTGTATGTAGTATGTGCATATGATAGATAATATTTTCAAGACTAGTTTAGATTTGATTGACTTTGCTATGTGCAACATAATGTGTAAGTGGATGTAAGTGCTTTACGTTATTTCATCGGTTATTTTGGGAAAATTATTTTCTTTCAGGTATGTTACGCTTTTTTTTAAAGCACATTTTAGACTAGATGTACGTCAACTTACTTTTAAAAGCTTGCTTTAAATTACCGTCGATTTTGTGGTATCAAAATAATATTCTGAAGCCATTTAGGATAACTTTCGGGTCTATTCTAAGCCGAAAGCACTTCATATCTGTAGACGATTCTTGCTACTTAAAACAATATCCCCGACATATATATAAAGGATCCTCCGTTCTCTGTCTCGTATAACACTAGGACACTGAAGGTCGCTGAACAACTCGGCGAGTCACGATTACCTCCTTGAAGTAAAATAGTGCCGGCAGTCAAAGAGATATTGTATTAGTCCTATGCAAACGAGGTCAAAGTTGCTGGTGAAGTAAAAAAAAAAAAAAAAAAATCATTTTTACCTGAGGATACTCTAAAAGAATCTTTTCTTTGTAAAGGATTATAACATTTTTTTATGGTTTGATGTCTTGATACCTTATCTACTATAGAACAATATCATTAGCTATGAGTAATGTAATATATGATTAGATGTCTGTCACATGAATGTCCTCAAGCCCAGAGAAGATTTCTGTTGCAAGTGAAACAGTGTGTAGCACTGCCAGATTGTTTTGCCATGTATTGCCGACGAGAGCTCTCCACGTAGGGGGCTCTATGGAACTGTCCCCTACTTTATTCAGTTCCAACAATGACTGCCACTCCCCCACACTCTCCCCCTTCTTCACCCTGGACATCCATTACAAAACATCATTCACATTTCTGCTATTGGATACATCTCCCCTTTGCAGCAAACACTACCGTTGCTATTTCTTTCAAACCCTCGCTGTCTGGCATTTCCTTTATATTAAATAAAAAAGAAAAATGGTTTCCTTTAGATATTTTTCAGACGGCTAGCTTGGCTATTTATGCTCTATTTTCTCCACGAGAGGATCGTGATATGAAAAATATATAATCTGTGTACAAACATAATTGTTGTCCGGAAATAGGACTTGTTTTTGAAAAACTTGATTTAATTTCTTTTGTTTCATTTCTTCCCACACATTTGGAGTTGTATACACCCTCTTGCGTTGTTCATTATATTGGGAAATCTAATCTGATGAAGAGATCATTGATCCTTAGGTATAAAGAGAAAATGTCTAATAACGGGTTTACTATCTCCCTCTTCGTTAAAAATAACGTTATCTGTATTTAAAAATAAATGAATTCATATTTTACAAGTTCAATACTATAGAATAAATATATAATTTGAAATATTATCCAAATATATCTTATATATCCCAGAGGCTCCTATAGTTTCTGTAAGCCTTTATCATTATTAGTGATATGAAGCAGATTTTAAAACAAAAAGAATCGCATGTAATTTTTTTAATATTTTTGTTGCGTAATATTCTTGAATAAAACACTTACAAGGAAGATATTCAAGAAGGTAATTATGATAGTTTCCTTCCCGATCAGCCTAGAGCCAGCTCTAGTGAGGTCACCATTTACACCCATTGCTTATTGCTTCAGCTTATTAGGTCAAATAGGCCACTTACGTCCTTCTTATATATATATA
>KZ807316.1:199343-212291 GCA_000696205.2 Oncopeltus fasciatus | reverse complement strand
TGCTTGTTCATCCGCAAAGGTTACAAGGAGTGTGCTCGGATGAGAGGGGATATCAACAGTGTACAGGATGTAAAGGATAGGCCTTCCACTAGATAATATTCAGAGTAATCAGATCCTTGTTGGACCCTGAAGAATCGATCGGTTAAATAGAGCAAAGGATATGTTAAAGGGAGCTTAGGAAGATGGATTTTAATTTGAACAATAGTTCGTGATGCCAGACCCTGCTTGCAGACAAATGCTTGCAATATTGAGGAAGGCCTTAACACAGTACTGTCAGACTTTGGGAAAAGGATTTCAGTGGCTAGGATCTCTCCACAGGAGAGAAAAGTGTGTGGTTAGGAGAATGGTGTTGTAGTGGTAGGTGAGGAAAGTTACAGGCTTTTTGGGTAAGTGGTTTAAGATTTGGGCTGTAATAAGATCATACGCCGGAGACTTGGGTTTAGGCAAGCGCGAAAGGATATATATATCTCAGAGGGGTTGACGACGGCTTTAGGAGGTGGAGACAAGAAGAGGGGAATCTAGGAATTCTTCTACCTCCGTGCAATTAAAATGGTTTTCTGGGTCAGACTGAGGTGTGAAAGTTTGCTGAAGATGATGGGCAAAGACCTCAGCTATGTCTAGGGAATTAAATCATGAGTTATAATTTTCTTGAACAAATTATGTATATATTTTTATCTTTCAGCCCAAAAATTGGTGTTATCTCTCTCTGTTTTATTTTATTGTTACTTCTTAGATTAGTTATCCCTATTAAGAAAGTAGTCTATTATTTCTTTAGGTAATGCCTACTTGAAATTTTATCCAGTGTATTGAAGGGTTTATTATTATTATTATTATTATTATGTTTAAGAATAAATAAAACATTTTAAGAGTGACGCCAGTGTATCTGCCTGCTTACCTAAAAAAAAAAAAAATCTGCTAAATTGTAACCGTCTAATGTCCTCTTAATGTACACATATCCAATTTATTTAATGATATCCTAATTTCCTAAATTCATTTAATGAAAGTTTAACTAAAATGTTGTGTCAACAAATCTTTTAATTTTGCATTGTAATGGAAGGGGTATCCTACACGATTGTAATCAATTCAGACCCCTAACGGCAGGAAGGGAAAGCAGAGTAGGATCGGAACGGCCACAGAGCAAATAAATACATAAATAGAGGAATAAGCAAATCGCCGAGAGGGAACTCCGAAATAGACGGGCACATTCTTTACTGGGCCCTGGGGTATAGCACTAGGGGATACGTGCGGTCGGCACTCCCTTGATTGCATTCCATCAGTAGTAGAGTATAGCACTGGGGAAGAGGGGATGGATGCGCGGGTTCGAGTACCGTTCTGCACAGAACCCTTGGGCGCCTCCTCTTAGTTATGGGAAGTAAGTTCAGAAAGAAAAATTAACATTGCCGAGTTAAACCGGAAAAAAAACAACCTGTGAATTGTAAATAGAGGTTTAGGAGTCTGCCATTGGGTAGCTTCTCCATCAAGCGAAGTACACGCTAAGTTATTTTGTAAATATTTTTATTTGGTTGTGGTATTTTATCTCACGTAAATTTTAAACAATTAATGGAGAGGGAATAGAATAAAAAAATCTATCTGTCCCAGCCAGGAATCGAACCTGGATCTCCTGCTATCCGGACCAGTTGTGCTACCAGGACGCGCTAGTTATCTCATTCAATTCCCTCTACAGTAGCAAGAGCCTAACCCACGGGAAAGGCGAGAACTTCGTCTTGCGCTCGAAGGAGCTGACATTGTCAAGCTATTTATCGACTATCGTCATTTACTTTATTTAATTTTTTCTTTATAAATTACAAATATTAATTTTATACGTGGTTTTTAATTCCACGTAAAAATTAATTTATACTGTGAATATTAACCAGCATATTACTAGATACAAATATGTAGAAAGTAATAATTAATAAAGCTTAAAAAAAAATAAAAACCGGAAAAATTAACCCGTTTGTAGCTGAGAAATCAATAGCATATGTAAATTTAGATGAAATATTGATTAACTACGAATCGTTCATTACAGTAAGTCAGAACTTACTTTAAATAATAATTTTGATGTGAAATATTTACTTTTGCATAGGAATAAAATAAATAAATCCTTCTTTATTCATTACAATTACATATAATTATTTTTTAAATATTAAAAAAGGTTATTGTTTTAGCCGGGGATTTAAGTGAATAAAAATAAAACCATTTTTAGCCCAATCGTTTAATATTAGGTGTAAATTTACTTGAGATATTCCAATAAATGGTTAAATGGCTTTATAGATTAAAAGAAAAATGAAAGAAAGGAGAGATTTCCCATAATAATAATACTTATAAATATATGTTTTTTTGTTGGGGTTCGGTCAAGGTAGATAAAAAAAATACAAATTAAAAAAAAATGTGTATTTTTAAATTATCTGCCAACGATATGCAAGCCATCTTCAGGGCTATCATGAAGACGAGAGGGGAACGCCGTTTCCCTAAGATCACATTTTCATGACTGTGTATGAAAATGTTTTTATCCTAAAATCTACCTTGCCGAACCCCAATAAAAAAACGTCTAATAATAATATCTAGTGTCAAATGGGTCAAAATACTCTCCACTTGAACATATAATACCTATAGTTTGAATATTTTGCATTATAATTCTTAATTCAAATGTTTTATATAATACATAAAGTTGTAGAATACTAAACAAGTGATTTTAAAACCGCATGAATCACAATAATTGACGTCGATACGTAGCCTTTCAATAGAAATAAGTTATCTGCCCTGTTAGGAATAGGATTTACCTAAAATCCGTAAGTATTTAAAGTTCATTCAAAGTAATTGACTCTAATACAATATTGAAAGTCCAGTGAAACTAAAAGTATTACAAAAACTATAATTTAAAAATTTGTTCTGAATCATTAATCATTAAATTAAATTAAAGAGTGTAGGTAGGTTAATTTCAAACTAACAATTAAATTTAAAAAATTTTAAAGCTCCCGAAACAGAAGGTACAGTTTAAACACGACTATTCTTAATCACAATATTATTTTTATAAAGCCGTGAAAATCTAGAAAATCAAATCCAAAGATGTTAGGGTGATAGTTTAACAGATATTAAAATTGATTAGGGATTTGTTGAAATTCTTATTGTTGCTATTTTTATATTAGTTATATGAAATTAAAATAGAATATAATTGTGGTAGAGCGGTGTGTAGACAGCTTTTCAGTTCATCCGCAAATGCCATTGCTATTACTCACCACCAATATGCTAAAATGGAGATTAAACTATTCACTAACTACACTAATCAGCAAAATCATATGATTAGTAATTGAGAATTATATTAAATATTATAATTATTATACTTAAAGACTAAATTTAATTAGTCATTTGGTGCCTCACTAACAATTAGTAGTCTGATAATCTAAAAAAAATTTAGACGAAAATGATTATTAAATTATTAGTTCTTTTACAAAGAAGTTTCGAAAAATTGTAGCTGTGAATTATGACAAGGGGCTGGCAGTAAGTTCTTTTACTGATGGTAATAATTGAACTGTGATTAAATGAAATTTAGTATAGTTAAAGAATTTCCGCTTTGAAGAAAATATAAAGTTTTCTTCTCAATTTTATCATAAAACGTAACTTAAGTACTCATTTACAGAAAAAAAAAATACGAAAAATATAAATAATTAGTATTTGAAGATGTGTCTTAGATAGTAATAAGTAAATGATTTAAATGTATAAATTAAACTTATTTTCCCCTGTTTATATCTATTTTCTATAAATTAAATAAAAGGCTATCGAAAGTAACCCATTAGTTAAAAAAAAAATGTGAGTTGAGGGTCATGTTTACTTTAAGAATTTTAAAAATATTCTTATGTTTGAAGATATTGATAATTAGTTATGCATATCATCTAGGGCATTACTAACGTAAAATTACACAGGAGTTTACCGATTTAAAAAATTATCTTATTTTAAATTAATTCGAATCTAGAAAATTTCTAGCTCCCTGTACGATTCAAATGAATAATGAAATGTGGGATTACATTACCATAATTATCAAGACTTGTATCTAATTTTTTTTTTTAGCTTTCGGCACGACATAAGTTTAATAATAACATATTAAATATATTTCTATTAAAAATAAATTTTCGCCACTTTATGCTTTCTACGCGTTTCACATAGATTCCAATGTTAGAGAAAATTTTAAATAAGGACTTGAAATATGTAATACAATCCATAATTTATTTTAAATAATCAGTGTGACTTTAAATTCTTGAATATTGTTTATTAGAATATTATTTATTATTATGATTTTATTTTAACTCATATTTAACTAATTAAGTGAAATTTTTTAATATTTAGATACTTAGACAAAAATTGAAATACAAATTATAAAAATAAAGTAATGATTCTTTTTTTTGGAGGTTTTTTAAATATTTTTCTATTGCGTTATTATGATCAGTATCATAATAGTTAAATAATAAAACGTAATTAAGGTTAGAGAAATTACTTTTTTTAAAAATAATTTGAATAAACTAAAAAAAAAGAACTCAATTAGGAGTTAGTTAGTAAAGTTGCAGCTGAAGAAGAATTCGTTCCCGTCTCATTTAGGAGTTTTTCGTAAAATAAGCAGCTTGAGGATTTGGCTGGTTCTGCCTTATTAAAATATACAGGGGGGGGGGGGATATTGTACGTACCGAATAAGGGTGAGAATACAGTAAGGAATACGTCCTAAAAATGTGTTTAATGAACGGGGATGGAATGAGAACGAACCCGAGAGAGATACGGCAAATATGGATATTTCAGGTTATTTACAAGGTTCCTGGGTGGAAGAGTAGGAAGTAAACGAGATAAATTTTCTTCCTGAAAAGAGTCTTTAATGTCGACAGGGGCTGGGAGATGGAGTTAGCAGAAAGCGTGGCGAATATCTACTCACTTGCTGGGGTCCCATGTGGACGGCGTCGGCCTCAGTGGTGGGGGGAGCGGGTGGGGCATTGTTCGGATCCTTGGGGGCTGGTGGGGGTGTTCCGAACGGATTTAGTAACAGTCAACAAACCTCTCTCCCAAACCCCAGAGGATCCTACCGTCGTTTGGGGGGAGGAAATAGATTTCATATTTCCTATTGCATACTACTGCAGTATTCCTTGCAAATATATATGCGAGTGATATAGTAAAATAATATTACATATAACGATAATAATACAATTATAGTTAATACGTATGCGAACACACACACACACAAACTTCATTACGTGAAAGTGCCATTACGATAAAATAATACCTTATGTATCGGAATAATTGAAAACCCACAAAATCCTTATCTTTTATTTTGTTATATTATTTTGATAACAAAGCCATGTTTAAGAAAATATCGGTATTTATTATAATACAACAACTAGAAACTTTACTAGGTTAGCTTCTCGGCAAAAATAACCGAAATAACTGTCTCAAAATAAAAATGCTATTATAAGCAAACAGTCAGTAATCAAGTATAATTTTGATTTTCAATATATATATATATATATATATATATATATATATATATANATATATAATTTATTTTTTTTTTGTTGGGAATCAACAAACAACCTATTTGTTCAATGTTGGATCTCCTGCAAACCGGGCAAGCCCGTTATCCTATTACGCTACCGGGAGAGCCAGATAAACTTATTAAATTCCCAGCACTCGTGTCGAGAGTCTAGCCTACGAGAAAGACGAATATATATCGTCTTATGCTCGAAGGAGCTCACATGGTCTAGCTATTTATCGACTCTCGTTATTTACTTTTTATTTTCATTTACAAATATTAATTTTATACGTGGTTTTTAATTCCACGTAAATTTAAATCAATTAATGCAAGGGAATAGAATAAAAAATCTAACTGGCCCAGCCCGGGCTCGAACCTGGATCCCCTGCTAGCCAGGCAAGCTCGTTATCCTATTACGCTACCGGGAGAGCCAGATAACCTATTAAATTCCCAGCACTAGTGTCAAGAGTCTAACCTACGAGTACTGGATATAATACTTAAACGAGATTCATCATTCATTCATTCTTTTATAGCTATTCCATCTTTAGATCTTGAAAAATGAAAATTTCATTTGATACTTGGACATTATATAATTTCTAAGAGAAGGTTAATAGATTTACTGATATGCTTTTGAGCAGTAATAAGCATATTGCTATTAGAGAGCTGAAAAAAAGATCTCATACATACATCCGTTGAGGCAATTATAAAAAAATTATAAAAAATATGATAATGAGATAATGATTTTTATTTATTATGATCTACAAATTATTTTGGGTACTAAGCGCATCAAATACGAGTTCAATACTGATAGAGATTTTTTTCTACGTTCTATACAATTTTAAATATTTTATGAAAGAAAATGAAAGTAAATTCTATATGAATCGTAGGTCTTTGCGATAAAGTGGCCATTAGGTAAGCCTTTAGAGAGTAAATGCAACCCTATTTCTATCTTATCTCTGAATTCGAAGTACCACGACCCAGATAAGCCAATCATCCTGCTTGACTGTTAGTAGTATCTAGCTTTATTCTCTTACATGATATTACTGGCGCCTTCAACTTGTTGGTTATTCATCGAAACATTTACATAGTACGCGATCCACAGTACTGGAGATCTTCAGCAGCGGTACTCGTCCCAAATCTATGGACTTCCATAGTTTCTCATAGATATGAATAAATGGGGGGGGGGGGATATAAATATTTATGGCTTACAGTACAATGTATGTTTCATATGCAAGAATTTTATGACATATAAAATACACATATACAAGGTTCTAAATGGCTAGAAGCAACTATTCGAAGACTAGGAAATTGACAATATATTGAAGCTTTTTATGGGTGAGGAGTTATGTGCAGGTTGCCATCCCAGTCTTCAGGATAAACATCCATAGGTCAGGATTATTTATCGATAAAAGCTTGCTCAATGCCGGTTTTGAACCCGCATCTCCAGGATTGCGAGACGCGGACGGACTCCCATGAGCTACTCAGGCGGGGTGCCAGTGTAAGTAATGAGGTATCCTTAAAAGACTGCATGATGAAAAATAAATATTTCTGACAGTGATTACACATAAGCAAGGTGTATTTATACTGTAGTTTTTGTGTAAAACTATATTCATACTAATGAACTGAAATGGCCGAATGGCTAATAATTTTCTTATAGACCGAATGGGTGTAAATGTTCGGTACCAAACAATCTATATTTTTAAGCTAATAATAGACGGCAGCACTTTAGCTTGGAATGTTTCCTGAAGAAAATCCAAATAGGATAACGATCTAAACACACTACGGAATGTAGGATGCAAGTTCGTCCGTATAAGAGTATGGGATCTAACCACCAAGTAAATCTTTACCTTGCAAGCAGAAGTTAAGAAATGGTTCTCCTGTTGAAAAGGTTTTATACAAACAAATACTTTTGAAACGGCCGTTAGGACTGTTTGTTTAGAAGAGAGCAAACATACCTTCTAGTCGAGGCTACGTCTCCTCTCTCAACGGCTAGCAGGAACTTCTTCTCGTCCAGGGTGAGTTGCGCCATCTCCTGGTGAGGCCGGATCACGTTCTCCTCCTCCATCATCCCGTGGATACTGTGCCTCTGCAACCCAAACATTACTGCATTTCAAATTTGTCTCAATGTGTGTGCATTAAGTAAGAATAGTCTTCACTCTTTAGGTATTTTATTTATACCCCTATTTATCCAAATCCACCCCGCTCGATTTATATGCATCGCACTTAACACAAAGATCTCTCTTTTAAGATGTGTACTGTCTATATTGGAACTTAATGTTCTAAACAGATCAGAGGTAATCATGAAATAGATTTCAATTAGTAATTGGCTGATGTTATGTGAAAGGTAAACGGAAGAGAATTGCATATTGAGGAAACAGGCGTATACCATAGTACCTTCGTTGCCAAGGTTTTCCTTAAGGAACTTCAAACAAACACATTTAGAAAATTTTTTGTAAGATAACCCGAATGAGAAATGTGGTCATACGGTCTACTTTCTCACAAATTCATTATGCAGTAATCTCACTCAATTTAATTTAAGTTAACCAGCTTAAATTATAATAATGTTAATGGAAAAATATGTGAAGTTGGGGGTAGAAACATTTGAATATCGAATGGAAATCTCAGCTAAATTAGCGCAAGAATAAAACTATATCTTCCTGATTTTCACAGACAAGCCTTTGATGAATTCCTATTAGAATAAACTTAAGTTCAAGTGGTTTTAATGCAAAGAGAGGAATAAAATATATATATATATATAGAGAGAGAGAGTGAGGGTGAGAGAGAAGAATGGGGAAAGATTAGTGAGAAGCACCCCTTCTCAAGGAAAGAGAGAGTGGATTAGATTACATTGAAAAATTTTATTTTTTTTTTAGGAAAAGGATCTAGGCAATGCCTAGTAATTCTAGTAATGCTTGCAAGAACTAAAAAACTTAAATCTCTGCACTTGCCAATGATATGTTCGAAGAGAGATAATTGGAGAAGCAGATACAGAGAGATTAGATTATTAAATTAGTTCTTTATTGCCATAGAATGTACATCCTTTCTTCCAGACAATTTCTGGCTACTTATAATTTACAATTTTTAATCCTAATCCAGAAAGAGAAAGAGGAAAAGAGAGATAGAGAGAGAGAATTGGAGAAGCAGATAGAGAGAGAGAGTGAGAGAGAGAGAGTGAGAGAGAGAGTGAGAGAGAGAGAGAGGGAGCGAGTGAGAGAGTGTGTGAGAGAGGGAGCGAGAGAGAGAGAGAGAGAGAGTGAGAGAGAGAAGAATCAATTATTCTTTCAACTTAAATTTATTGAAAACTACAAAAAATGAAATAGTTATAGTACATATGTATTAATATTTAAGTTCACTTTGTGAGAATAGTTTTAGAACGCTAGAAAGGAGACATTGTTGGTAGGTTTTACTTAAAATTTAAGCCCCTGAAACCCTTAAAAAAGAATGAATTTTTTTCTATGAGTTTCCATTTATTCATATGTAAGTGTTAGTTCTGTCAGAGCCACAGAAAATAATCTGAAATATTTGTTCTTTTGTTTTTAAAGAGCTGAGGTAACACCAATAAATATTACCATTCAAGATTCAAGGCAAACGCCAAAACGTTACATCGCAACAGACGAGAATATGGCAGGGTATTGAAAAGTCGTCCAGAGTTAAATTATTCTCATACAACTCCTATTGCAGTTCACATCCTGTCTTCGAAGCATAAAGAGCTGTAATGACTTTCTAGGAGTGAAAGCATGAAAGCGTTATCATTATAAATTGTTATCACAGTTCAGTCATATTAACATATAGGCAGTTGATGTAATTGCGTACCTATTCGTAGTGCGTACGGGCCTGCTCGTTTAGAAAGAGCAAGATGTAACGGTACTTAGACAAAGGATTATATAGCATTATTCATTCTACATCTGCAACTCCACAGCATGAGGAAACAAAGCAACACATGTCCCGAGAGTAAAGAGAATATTCATGTACTCCTGGCAGAGAAAACTCTCACTACACATTCTCTTCCTGACGATCATCTATTGAAGCTATAACGCATGAAATAGACATTTCTCATCTAGTGGAAGAGAGTTTGTTGGAGCTTGGTCAAGGTTGAAAAAATACAGTTATCTGCCGACTATTCGACTTAAGTTGCAAGCCATCTTCAGGTTGTTAAAGTACAATGTCGTATTAAAACATTAAAACATAACGTAAATAAATGCAATTTGGTATGAAACGCTTCGGAAAAACACTAACAGTTTGTGTAGAAAGTTCACCATACCCTACCTATCATGAAGGCGAGAGAGGATGTGTCACCTGGATAAAATCTGCACGACTGAAAGGTAAGGATTAGAAATTAAAAAATGGACAAAATGGAGAATGTTCAAAATGTTAGAATAAATTGAAGAAATGTGTTTTATGACAGCTCTGCCGTTAACTGGATTGTCTTATAAGTGTATGAGTTCGTTTTTAGATAATAATTCGCGTGTAAATTATTTAACATAATAATAAGTCAACGGTTTTAGACTAGTTAAAACTTGAGCGGATAAACGCATTTATTAAATTTTTATTTTGGTCATCGATTGTCCCTGACGTGTACTAAAATCATGACGTTTAATAACAATCAATTCAATAACAATACCACCTTTATTGTAAATCATATTTATTTATTACAGTATGTTAATAACAAAATTTTGTAATTTGATTTTAATGTACGAAATGTGAGTTATGTTACACTTGAGTGAGAAAGTGTCCAGTGACACCACTCTTATACTTTTTCTATAGTATTATAAAATACAGTATATGATAAGGATTATTAGAATATGAATATGACCACTACTCACTAAAGCAAATCATTGAGTTAAATCATCGGAGGACAATAATCAAAATATATGACAAATTGACATGCGCGTGAAGCTGGTCGCTTGTTCAATGCTATCGATAGAGGATTTTTGACCGTCGAGAGGAAACTAAAGTAACAGTCAATAGAAGTACGTATGTACCTATAATTAAGTACTCATCGTAATCATTGATGCTCACAACAGAAAAGGGGGAGCACAGGGGATTTGGTAATGAGAATAAGGATCTAACTGTGATATCTGACAGCTTTCGGAGGCTCGGCCAAAAGCTGTCAGATATCACAGTCCTTCTATGAGGAGAAAATACACAGAGAAGAGCGTTTTGAGAGAGGCTTTGAATAGAGCCGACCCTATCTTTGAAAGCTAAGGACATTTGGAGGCGTGGCATTGATTGCAGAATGAGGAGGTCATTCACAGTGGACATATCGTCCTGGGATGGCTCTACATAATTGAGGCCTACACGGCTTAGCGGTAGTTAGGAGATTAGGCTATGGGGATAACGATCTATCCTGATAGCTTTCGGGGGAGTGGCCTTGATTCTGGAAGAGGCTGAGGCTCACAGTGACCATTTCCTCCAGGATGAGGCTCTACATAATTGAGGCCTACACAGCTTAGCGGTAGTCAGGAGATTAGGCTATGGGGATAACGATCTATCCTGATAGCTTTCGGGGGAGTGGCCTTGGTTCTGGAAGAGGCTGAGGCTCACAGTGGACATATCGTCCTGGGATGGCTCTACATAATTGAGGCCTACACGGCTTAGCGGTAGTTAGGAGATTAGGCTATGGGGATAACGATCTATCCTGATAGCTTTCGGGGGAGTGGCCTTGGTTCTGGAAGAGGCTGAGGCTCACAGTGGACATATCCTCCAGGATGAGGCTCTACACACATGCCGAAGAAGCCTTATCTGCAGAGCGGTAGACAGCGATATGTGTCACAAACACGACCATGTGTTATCTTATACTTTATTGCTTATTTCTTAATATTTTATGTTTAAAAAAAATTCTTGTACATATTTTGAGTTTAACATTTAAGTTCCAAGTATCCAAACAACTTATGTTGCCATTATAACTTTTAATTAATGGCAACTCAAACGACCAAACCAATACTATTGATGAAAAACTCTTTTCCCCGCCAAGTTCATAATGAGGACATATTGAGAAGGACTTATGACAACATCTATGAATAATTCACTTCCTCTGTACTCCCTCGTTACGACACTAATTATTTTAGTTGAATGAAGAACTGATTCCTTCACGCAGAAAGTTTCAATTACGTTTTTATTGAAAAAGAATATTTCCCGTTACTTATCCACTGCGAATCCGAATATGGTAAATTGGAGGATTTCCTTGTTGGTGGAGGGGGCGGGGGGATAAACGGGTGAAGGCGCTCACCGAACACTTAAGCACGTGCCGAGTGAGACTTCCAACACCATAACCATTGACAGGTTATCACGTATTCAGGATGTATATCAGCTCAAGCAGGTGTTTCGTATTAATTATCCCGTGTCACTTCAAATTCACACCATCAATCTGCAATCGGTCGGCACACATTGCTACTACGCCATTTCATCTAAATCATATCAATTATTACCATTGGCTGAAGATAAGATTTTCTTTATATCACTTAGAACTTAGATAATGATTTTAAAAAAAAGTAGTATATTCTTAAGAAGATTTAAAGTAGAAATATATTACCAGTCGCTGGGAAATGGAAGAAGTTACGCCTAAACCTATAGACAGAAACAACCTGGATGTTTCTTGGTGACTCAAATGCAGACTAATTCCTTTTTACTTGTGAGTTTGAAATTTCTTAAGAGAAAGAGTACTTCTTTGATTGCTGCTACTTTATACAAATCAATTTTTCGTTCTCAAAGTTTCAATAATTTTCAACTCTTTACTCGTAACAATATTACATAAGTTATGTTTCCATCGAACATTTATTTCTCAGATACTTATCCTAATAAAGCATATTGTAACACACTGTTATCTTATTTTATTAATATTCAAAACTTTATAAACGTTTTATGTATTTAAAATTAAATTCAAATTACCGTTAAATACAAGTCAATAATTCATAATGAACTATAAAACTCATTATTATCAACATCACTTAAAATTTCTCTTTACTATCAGATTAACTTTTATTAACCTCTGGAAATCTGTTATCTAAAAAGCCAAGCCTTCCATTAAAGAGAGTGTAGTGTCCCGCTTTTATCGAAAACCAAAAACCAATCTAATAAAACTCAAATGTTTGTCGATTAAAAATTATTTCGCTATAACACTAATATTAATGGCCTCACGACCACTTGGGCCTTGACGCCTAAATTTATAAGGATTGAGGTTATTGGGCTCCTTCTCCCTGCAAAGTGACTAGTTTATTTTTTAATTTTTTAATTATTAATTTAATATCTTTTTATGCAGGTGTATTATACTAAGCCATGGAATTACAATATGTTTTATAAGCAAAAAATAAATACTGATTTTTCATATATATATTGGGATTTGTAAAACCTTGAATGAATAAATGAAGCGTTAATCTGACATCGAATTTTTAAAATATCAGGAATGTAAAAATTTTTTTTTTTTAAATAATTATATATATATA
>KZ807316.1:165560-179265 GCA_000696205.2 Oncopeltus fasciatus | reverse complement strand
TGTACACGAGTTAGAGATAACACGTCACCCAGTTCGAACTGACATAGGCCATAGGCTTGTCTTACTCCATCTTTGGGTTATGGAGATGTAGAGATATGAAAGTCTCTAATAATATATGGGATAGGGAACAGGAGAAAAGTGCAGCTGCTGGTTAGTTAAATGTAGAAAATGTACACGAGTTAGAGATAACACGTCACCCAGTTCGGACTGCCATAGGCCATAGGCTTGTCTTACTCCATCTTTGAGTTAAGGAGATGTAGACATATGAAAGTCTCTAATAATATATGGGATAGGGAACAGGAGAAAAGTGCAGCTACTGGTTAGATAAATGTAGAAACTGTAAACGAGTTAAAGATAACACGTCACTCAGTTTGAACTGCCATAGACCATAGGCTTGTCTTACTCCATCTTTGGGTTATGGAGATGTAGAGATATGAAAGTCTCTAATAATATATGGGATAGGGAACAGGAGTAAAGTGCAGCTTCTGGTTAGATAAATGTAGAAAATGTACACGAGTTAGAGATAACACGTCACCTAGTTTGAAATGCCATAGGCCATAGGCTTGTCTTACTCCATCCTTGGGTTATGGAGATGTAGAGATAAGAAAGTCTCTAATAATATATGGGATAGGGAACAGGAGAAAAGTGCAGCTGATGGTTAGTTAAATGTAGAAACTGTACACGAGTTAGAGATAATACATCACCCAGTTTGTACTACAATAAACTAGTGGCACCCTCCCGAGCGACGGTGTACGGAGATAAAGAGATTTGAAAGTCTGAAATTATGTACACTTACCTTCAAATAGAGAGTTGTTTTTTTACCGTAGATATTATAATTAGATGTTTTTTTGGGGGGTTCGAAAAATAATAATATACACTTACGTCCTTCGGACGGAGGATACGACGAGGGTTAACATGAAAGCAGGCGTTGGAAGTTAAATGTTAAAAATGTACTGGAATTAGAGGTATTACGTCACTCAGTTCGCACTTCTATAGACTTCTCTAACCCGAGCGATGTGTGTAGAGCCTACAGTCAGAGGGGAGTTTCCCCTACACCCCCTAAGGCCTAGAGTTTTATTTTCTAAATGGTGCAGGGGGAGGGGGGCAATTGATCATCATATCTCAGCTCCATAAATCCTGTTATCATCACGCTCAACAATTTACAGGCCAGTTGTGAGAGCTTTCCCCACAATAATGTATTTTGCTACATTTATACTTCCTCACACTTCCTGAAGTCTAATGCTATAAACAAACATGAAATATCCCTTTCATGTTTATATTAATGCCTTAATTTAGAAAGTTCTAAAAATGATAAAGAACTTCTTATTATTATTAGATTTTCTTCAGCATATTGGTTATTTAAAAAAAAAAAAATTATCTACAGCTTATCAATTCTTCGTCACACACAAACATATATATTTCCATTCTTCACGCTCTAAAGTCTACAATTAAACCATACAAACAATTGGTGTTTGAGCCTACGAGTATTTCAAAGTGATTATTGGATGACAGTGATTATTGACACAAACAGACTCCACGGACAGGGGATAATTAAATAGTTATTACATTTGTTATAATTGAGTACAAATTATACATTTTATAATTTATATGATAATTTGTTATAATACAAATTATTTATATTTATTCAATATACACATTCATGGTTTACGTAAAAGCATGATTAAAAGTAATTTTTCAAGATTTATGACACGTTATTGTAATTTAAAAATAACAACTTAATATTAAAGTATTCAATTAAAGGAGTTGAGTTCTCCCCCGTCCCTTTTATTCTTAAAGTAGAGGAATCCAATTAGCTAAAGTAACTTTTCGTAAGTCGGTGGGTTAAGTTAACGGCTGGGAAGGTGGTAAACTTATTGTCGTTTTTATTAAAGCAACTTGGCACGTCGCTTTTAAATGCAAATTGAAAGAATAAGTTTATTTTTGAGAGAGATGAATATCTGAAAAGTCAAGTGCGAACACAAATAGTCATTTCGCTGCTTCGAGTGTATTATTCAGTTAAATACAATATTACTCAATACAGATTTTTTATTAATAAAATATTTTTTCTATAAGTATGAAAGATTCTATTACATGGAAAGTTCTAATACAAATGTTTATCAAAGACAATATTGAGGAACTCTCTTAGGCGGGTGAGTACTAGGACTTTTCTTTTTTTAGATTTTCAAGTCAAGTTATTGTTAATTAAGCCCACCTGTAATGAAGCCCTCGGTAATTTAGTTACAGAGCATAGTCTACACAATTTAATGCCACGGCCGGGGTTATACACGATAACAGGGGTGTAAGTGGAGGGGTAATGTAGTGTCTTAACAGTCTTAAGCTTCTTGGTGCAGAGTTACCGAAAGATACTATCGCATGAAATGTTCATTAGCACCTGAAATCTGACAATGGAGTCATTGACACATATGGTTTATATAAAACTCTTTCCTTATAATGTTAGTTAGTGCTAATTATTATGTCTCAGAGAGAAAAGTTTAGATTGTGTTTTACCCTTCAATTTTCAACAGACTAAAGAAATTAGAATAGGAAAGGATTTCTAGGGAATTCAATGTAGAGATTTAAAAAAAAAAAAAAACTAATTTTAAAACAAAAAAAAGTATTATTAGTAAGGTAAATGATCTAAAGGGTTATCTCTTTCACCAATGGAATATAGAACTCTCATACCTCCTATTCTCCGTCTTCATTGGTTTCTGCCAAGAGAAGATGGGTTTGCAGAAACCAATGAAGACGGAGAATAGAAGGTATGAGAGTATTATTAGTAACTTATTCTTGCTGAATTATGATTTAATTACCCTTAAGCAGGTGACTCTTCATCACCCCCATTATCTGGAAGAAGGCCTAAAATTTAGCACGAAACCTTGGCAAAAATAATTTTTTTTTAATAAATATTAATTTTATTGTAGAATTTTAACCCACGTAAATTTTAAACAATTTAGTGCAAGGGAACAGGAAAAAAATTCAATTATTGCAAGGGAATAGAATAAAAAATCTAACTGTCCCAGCCAGGGCTCGAACATGGATCTCCTGCTATCCGGGCAAGCGCGTTATCCAATTAGGCTACCGGGAGAGACAGATAACTTATTAAATTCCCAGCCCTAATGTCGAGAATCTAACCTACGAGAAAGACGAATACATCGTCTTATGCTCGAAGGAGCTGACATTGTCGAGCTTTTTATCGACTCTCGTTATATAATTTTTATTTACATTTATAAATATTAAGTTTATTTGCGGTTTTTTATCCCACGTAAATTTAAATCAATTAATGCAAGGGAATAGAATAAAAAATGCGGATAGCAGGAGATCCACATTCGAGTCCTGGCTGGGACAGTTAGATTTGTATTCTTTTCTCTTGCACTAAATTGTTTAAAACATTTATTGATTAAAAAAATATTTTCAAAATTCGATTCCCAAGACCGAATCCTTTCTCATAATATTTGACGGTCAATTAGCCTTCCTTCATAGAAATCACCCCACCAGCTACAGGGGCTGAGATGTATCTATATAAAATAGAGATCAAAATAAATTAGAATCGTCCCAGCAACCTGTAACTGGAGACCCGCGCACAAAGATGGCCAGCCAGTCGCATCCGCACTCTAAGGTTAGATCTCTGTTGCTGACTGCAATATGCAGCCTCGGCTGTATAATCCATTTCAGCCCCGAACCCCAACATCACGATCGACCATCTCACACATCCCTCCTTCCATGCCAATCGAGTACTCCGCAACAATATTTGAGTGAAGTTTTCACACCCTTCCTGTCCGAACTCTGATCCTTTATCACTCTATTGTTACAGGCACTTACAGTTGCACTTGACACTACTACTTCCAATACAGCCACATGTAATACACTGAACCCTTTCTCATCCTTACTTATCCGTTTATGGAGTGCTAACCGTAACTTGTCGCACTCGAACGAACTTACTGCATTACTGCAGAACATGAACATAGAAATTGCTTTGATTACAGAAACACAATGAGCAAAACCAAAACTTACACACTACAGGATAATTTACCTACTGAACAGACCTTCCAGACTGTACAGCTCATGGAGGAATAGCGGCGTAAGTCCATTACTCTATCTCCCACAATTACTTCTGAGCCTACACACAAGATTCAAGCACTATAGCATCAATTCCCCCATGTTAACATTCTTCAATATTTCAGTTCAAAGTCCTCAGAACCGTTAAAAATGTTCCCTTCTATTTATCCAACTCAACCCTTCACAATGATCACAAAATAGACTTCGTCATAGACATTATTCCTTCATTTTTCTCCAAATTCCATTCCCGCCACAAGGAACACCTTAACCCCATAGCGGATATGCCCCTGTGATTTTCCAAAAGTGAACTAATTTAATTATTCTATCATCCTAGTTATGCTTTTTCTCTCTTTAAGAGTTGTGGCACTGGTCGTTATCTCCTCTATGTTATTGTCAAAGCAATTTGACAACATTGTGAGCAATTTGTAAAATGTAATTTTATTAAGAGGATATAATAAGTAATTTATAAAAAAGAAGCGTTATCACCTAAGGCATATGCTATCACTACACCATATGTTTACAACCATGCATTAAAAGAAAAAGAAATAACTAATATTTTATGTGATATTTGTGAAGATCATTAGTAGAAATAACTAAAATTTGTTAAAATCTGTCGAATGCCAATGAGACTGCTAGTATCTCTTGATTAAAATCTGATAATAATTTGAAGACAGGCAATTTTCCCTGGAGCGATTTCGTTCAAGAGCGCTCCCAATTGGCATTGAAGGGCTGCCGAGATACGACTGGCATGCGGAGTCGGGAACTACAATGGGCGAGTTCAGGGTTGAGCAGCAGAGATCCCAGATTAGCCCCGTCCTCCCCTATCTTCCAGGATCGGCGAAACAGCGTTTGTCTGACGTAATTTGTCCAGAAGAATGGGAAATCGAATCTTCCAAAGTTTGGACTATCCAATTAACCGATTTCCTATAATGGTAACCCTCGTGAGAGCACTCCATTGTTCCATAAATAGTGATGAAATAATGTAATTGAATTGCATTTATGAAATAGAATGAAACTTTCGTCTAAAATAAATCAAAAACTTTGATAATAAAATCTTACAAAATGTCTGGATTGATAGGAATTATTAAAAAATAACCTCCTATATCAACCATATATTTTTTTTAAATTGCTTATTTTTTATTTATTTTTTAAATTGAGGCCTGGGTGTTTTATCAATTGCTTTCATGCTAGGGGTGGCAGTTAATGTTTATTGCACTGAAAGATTGTAAATTAAGTAACAATAAACAGAAATAAAATTTCTAAAATTACATAATATGATAAGTGACACTGGCGAGGGTGGGATGATTAAATGCCTTTTTGAGGAGGTTAATTACTTTTGAATATTTTACTTTAGTAGATAATTTTAACATCAAATGAAATAATGATGCTTGATGTGAAATTCACCGGAGATATAGGCCATTAAGTACTCATGTTTTTATTATTGGATATTAATGGAGGTGCAGTTCATTTTAAGTGGGCGTAAATTTCTCTACTAGCCCCTCATCCGTGACTCTTCAACCGTATAGCATTAAGTCATTATCCTCTAAAGTACTATTAACCTCTAGAGTATACCACAGATTAATTACATAATTTGTTAGTATAAATAAGATGAAAAGAAATATTTATAGTTCTATAATCCGGAAAGTAACCTAGTAAAGTATGATATAAGTAAGACGGGTAAAAAAAAGAAGAATTCAAAGATATATTTTAGTTTGTCCTATTTATAAGTTATTCTTTTACAGTCTTCATCAATAAATATGATCTTAGATAAAAACTTAAGTTTAGTAATGGTAGATTTAATTATTACTTGAGATTCAAGATAATAGGCACTTGGAATACAAGATACTGAAGAGTAGTCTTCCTTCTGCGTTCGTGATGTGGGATTTTGAAACGTCAGAAAGAACCATTATATAACAGCTTTCAGACAGTGGGCTGTTACTACTTTAATTTTTTTTTTTAAGTGTCAGCCTATCTTTCAACCTCTTAGGGCCACAATGGGAGGGGATATCGACAGGTTATAATCCTATTCTAAACATCCATGATTCAGGACAAGCATTTCTTTATAGATAAAAGCTTGCCCAGAGCGGGATTTGAACTCTCATACAGAATTGCGAGACTCCAACGGGCCTTATGAGCTACCCCGTTGCCACAGTCCTTGTTTGATTTGAAATGTTTCAAATATGTTGAATAAATGAATAGAACCAAATTTTAATTGATAATAAATTATATTNGTAAATATTTTTGTTGCCTCTAGGTTGAAGTAAGTCAGTTTTATTTAATTTTTATTATTGTTATATTATTATTGTTTATAGTTAAGAAGTTCTAATAATTGTTAATAGTTAAATAAGGTTCATAGGTTCATAATTAAGTCCTATAAATGTGATACTTTAGACGGCTATAGACTTACTTTATTGCTAAAGCTTTGTCAAACATGCCTCAGTGAATTCGATTGAGAAGCTCTAATATCCGGCTTTATGTAAGCTTTCTATTTAGCAGAAATCAATTTGTATCATAAAACAAAATAAAAACTCAATGCTTATTAAATTTATTGTTGTATATGCTGTGGGGTTCAACAAGCAGAAATAAAATATCACTAGTAAATTAATTAGAATTAAAATAATATGTATTTTGTATTCTGAGAAGGAGAGAATGACTTCGGAGAAATTTAATTATTGTTGATCTAGTTTTCAGTGATAATATTAATATAAATTTGTTAATCAGTATTTGAGTAAAAAACATTAAATTTAAAGATTGAGAAAATAGCTTCCTTCGTACTTTTGGAAAATGGAGGTACTTAGATACTTATTCGTAATAAGTGACGTACAGAAAAGATGGGGTATGAAGATGGTAAACTTTGAATATTGAACTGACATAAACATACGGTTTTGAGGTTGGGATGGAATAGCAAAAAGGTAAAGATGAAAAAGCAGCTAATGGTTAGTTAAATGTAGAAAATGCACACGAGTTAGAGATAACACGTCACCCAGTTTGCACTGCCATAGGCCATAGGCTTGTCTTACCCCATCTTTGGGTTTTGGAGATGTAGGGATATGAAAGTCTCTAATAATATATGGGATAGGGAACAGGAGAAAAGTGCAGCTGATGGTAAGATAAATGTAGAAAATGTACACGAGTTAGAGATAACACGTCANCCCCGTCCTCCCCTATCTTCCAGGATCGGCGAAACAGCGTTTGTCTGACGTAATTTGTCCAGAAGAATGGGAAATCGAATCTTCCAAAGTTTGGACTATCCAATTAACCGATTTCCTATAATGGTAACCCTCGTGAGAGCACTCCATTGTTCCATAAATAGTGATGAAATAATGTAATTGAATTGCATTTATGAAATAGAATGAAACTTTCGTCTAAAATAAATCAAAAACTTTGATAATAAAATCTTACAAAATGTCTGGATTGATAGGAATTATTAAAAAATAACCTCCTATATCAACCATATATTTTTTTTAAATTGCTTATTTTTTATTTATTTTTTAAATTGAGGCCTGGGTGTTTTATCAATTGCTTTCATGCTAGGGGTGGCAGTTAATGTTTATTGCACTGAAAGATTGTAAATTAAGTAACAATAAACAGAAATAAAATTTCTAAAATTACATAATATGATAAGTGACACTGGCGAGGGTGGGATGATTAAATGCCTTTTTGAGGAGGTTAATTACTTTTGAATATTTTACTTTAGTAGATAATTTTAACATCAAATGAAATAATGATGCTTGATGTGAAATTCACCGGAGATATAGGCCATTAAGTACTCATGTTTTTATTATTGGATATTAATGGAGGTGCAGTTCATTTTAAGTGGGCGTAAATTTCTCTACTAGCCCCTCATCCGTGACTCTTCAACCGTATAGCATTAAGTCATTATCCTCTAAAGTACTATTAACCTCTAGAGTATACCACAGATTAATTACATAATTTGTTAGTATAAATAAGATGAAAAGAAATATTTATAGTTCTATAATCCGGAAAGTAACCTAGTAAAGTATGATATAAGTAAGACGGGTAAAAAAAAGAAGAATTCAAAGATATATTTTAGTTTGTCCTATTTATAAGTTATTCTTTTACAGTCTTCATCAATAAATATGATCTTAGATAAAAACTTAAGTTTAGTAATGGTAGATTTAATTATTACTTGAGATTCAAGATAATAGGCACTTGGAATACAAGATACTGAAGAGTAGTCTTCCTTCTGCGTTCGTGATGTGGGATTTTGAAACGTCAGAAAGAACCATTATATAACAGCTTTCAGACAGTGGGCTGTTACTACTTTAATTTTTTTTTTTAAGTGTCAGCCTATCTTTCAACCTCTTAGGGCCACAATGGGAGGGGATATCGACAGGTTATAATCCTATTCTAAACATCCATGATTCAGGACAAGCATTTCTTTATAGATAAAAGCTTGCCCAGAGCGGGATTTGAACTCTCATACAGAATTGCGAGACTCCAACGGGCCTTATGAGCTACCCCGTTGCCACAGTCCTTGTTTGATTTGAAATGTTTCAAATATGTTGAATAAATGAATAGAACCAAATTTTAATTGATAATAAATTATATTAATAATAAAAGTTTGAAAATAATATTAAGTTCTATAAAAATTTGTCTTAACAATTGTGACGAAGGAATCAACAATTTGATTTTAATTCCCCCGCTATCTCTCGTCCATTAAGGAATATATCCTTGCTAGACCTTTCTAAGAAAGGAAGTACTCTGGTAGGATTCTTACTTCCTTTCATAGTTGTCTATGACAAGTTCTAGTCAGTGATATGGGGACATACAGTCGCCCAAATTATTGTCGGTCATGGGTTTCATCCTGGACTTGTCTGAGGCACACTACAGCCTCTCACTGAAGGAAGATACTCGCTGCAGATGGCATGCATTGCCCGAGCTGATAACTTGCTCTCAGAAGGAAATCCTTGATGGCTTCTCATCGAATCAGACTAATCGTTAGAGGAGACCGCTGAAAAGAAAGGACCCTGCTGAGGTACGCGCACGCTGCCGTGAGTCGAGGGCAATAAACTGCGAATTGCCCATCCCCCCCCCCCCCATTTCCACTGTCAGGTATTGCGTGCTGCCCCCACCTCTAGCCACGGCCACATTGATTCCCCAGTCCTGGCTTTTCTTCCCACCTTCCCTTTCTTCTGCCTTTCATTATGACTTATCCGTTATTATATTAAGCGGAAAGGTACATACAGGAGTGAAAAACAGTGGGATATCTGAACAACTTTCTTTTCCAACGAATAGAACGAATCAATGGGTTACAAAAATACATAAAATGTGATACAATTTTGAATAGTATCCGTTACTCACGTCCTAAATTCCTCACCGGACGATCCAAGCTTATGTAACAGCACTTTCACAGCTAAAATATTTAGGCGTTCGAAAAACGTGTGAGCAAAAATGTGAAAGAGATGGTCCCAATTTTTTTTTTCCATATCATTAGAGAAAATTTATAGTGTTTTAAGAAAACATTGGTATAATGGATCACATGAATATATTTAAAAAAAAATATGATCCTAAATAGGGTCTAAAAATATACCGCATATATATAAATATATATATNATAAATTTATATATATATATAAATATATATATATATATATATATATTATTTTTAATTATACACAATTTTCAAAATTGATCTTTATTCATAAACCGTTAGATTATTTCGTTAAAGTCTATCTCAGGTAATAGGGAGAGGGTGGATATTTAAAGAGAGATACAAATTTGAAATAATAATTTATTCCTAATTATTAGAGTTAAAAAAAAAAAAAGATTCATATCCGCCTTAAGAACCTAACGAACGGGAAAACCCAGGGAAGGACGAATTACAGGGAAAGAAATCAGTTGAACATCATAAAGTGCCTGGACAAGACAATAGGCGGCCCGAGGATGGCAGACCATTGACGAAAGCTCTCGCCAATACAAAAGTAACATAACATGGATAACAACTGTGTTTTTTAAATAAGAGGCTTGAACCCTTGTTTTCTCGATCGACTTAATGCCCAACGCAGCCGGTAATACATCTTCTCACAATTAACTTTTTCGGATTTGAGGATCAAAGTAGTTAATTACTTTACCTAAGTAAATTTTAATGAGTTTTTTTTTAAATATGAGAAATCTTCATAGCTCACGCACTTGTATGAGTTCTTAAAAGAGTTTCTGTTGCAAAATGGGGAGCTCAGAGGAAACTATTTTAAATAATTGCCAAAATTTTCGTTATAACTGCCATAATAAAAATTTATAAAAAGTAGAAAGTTTTTTATTTATAAATAAATTATTTTTTACTTCTATTTTATATCTGTACATGCAGAGCAGGAAAATCTGCTGTTTACGCTAGCGTTAACTTATTATTTGTTAGTACTATCTTGTTTCTATGAACTCTTTTTCGTATAAATGCTTCTAAGGTGAAATTGTCTTCTTTTCTTCTTCTTCAGATGGTGGTACGACTCACAAAGAGACATGGTTTATTCAAGAAACCTAACATTTCCCTAGCACTTTTAGCTACATCGTACCCCCCCCCCCCCCCACGCAACTTTGGCCTCCATTAAAGTTTTTTTTTAAAGCTTGAGGTTATATCAGACCAAAATATTCTGAAAATCTCTTCATAAAATGAGTGTGCTCTAATAATTAGTTAGTTATTAACAACTCCAGATGGTTTTGTTAGGTCCAGAATTATACAGAAGAAAATACTATCTGAACGTAGTTAGTCAAGGCACTGACTCGAGACAAGCCTAGATGATCAATCGGCGCGGGTTGATATTGGCACAGGTAGTCAGAAGGACAGAAGATGCAAATTCCGTTTGCTCAATAACGGGGCTAATTACATCCTGAAGACGACCACCAGTCACAGGCCGAGATAAGCCTTTGCTGTTGACTAGCGCCGGGCCTCGAACAGTTCTCTCAGCCGAGTATAGAGAGAGCCGGGGCATAACTAATGCATAATTATTAGATTATCATAACAGCTCTCATCCTGCTTCGGGGCCCTTACAGGATAATTCACTAATTACTAAATTCAATTCAATTAATTTAAATATGAAAGAAAGTAATTAACAAAGAAAAATAACCTTGCATTATTTATTTGTGTTAGCTCTGGGAACAGTGTCGTTGGGAAATGGTTCTGATCGGCTTAGTCACGAAATCAGTGCGGGTTTTTGTTATAAAGTGTAAAACAGTTTTATTGCTATTTTATTTTATTATTATTATTTAGAATTTTCCTATCAGTGTAGTAAATTATAAATTTTGTAACTTTTGCATCACAGTGCAACTAAATATTCATTACTGTAAGGGAAATCCGAAAAACTCAAATATCAAGAATTCTTATTTTTAAAATGTTAAATCAAGGCTATTACTGCAAATAATTAAAATAATTCATTCACATTGAAATATGAAGCGGCAAATGGGGGTGACCAAAGACTCTAATCGTACTTGTTATTTCAGTTTGGAAAACGTTTAATCAACATAATATGTGTAAAATATAATTCTGTAGAATTTATATTTTATGATTTTATATATATATATATATATATTCTAAGGGAAAATTGTAACAATAATGTGTGATCGCTTCCATTATTCTTCCAAACCGCCCAGTCTAGAGTAAACAGTGGTCATACCTTAGTAAATATAATTGCCTTATTTACCCTTATTATGACCATCTTTTAATGAAACTACTACTACTACACATTATATATATATATATTCTAAGGGAAAATTGTAACAATAATGTGTGAGCGCTTCCATTATTCTTCCTAACCGCCCAGTCTAGAGTAAACAGTGGTCATACCTTAGTAAATATAATTGCCTTATTTNTATATATATTTTACTTTTTTATATTGCACTGGAATAAAATTAAAGTTAGTAATTTGACATAAGACACTAATTTTTAATTGTGTAATTGATGTTAACATTAGAATTTGATGGATTATTTTTGTAATTAAAGACATATTAGCTGGGACTTGATAATAGGTAAAAAGCCCAAAACGTCATTAAAAAAATAAATTTGATAAATAAATATATAACGTGATGATGAGAGGGCTACTCATTATTCATAAAGAAATATATTTACTAATATTTCGGTTGAACTGGAATGGAAATGCTCGATTCAGAATACCAAAGGACGGAGTGTATGCAATATGCAATGCAACCGGTTAGTGCAATGTAATGCGGTTGGAATATAATGAGGAAGAGAACCGCAAACCTATGGTCGTAATGGCAGTAGATGCACCATGGCCGTCCACGTTTGCAGTGCATTTCCATTCTGCACTTGTTCTACCTATACTGAAATCCACCTTCTCTCTTTCGACTGTAATGCCCACGGTCGAGTCAAAAATCACCAGCCAAATTCCTTTATTATTGTAAAGCTCTTGTTGAAAAACCGGCCAAATTACTTTATACTTTCCCTAAACCTTATATACGGCCTGAGTCTGCATATTCATTAGAGTACATGTATATCGGCCAATATTTCTAATTGTAGCATAAATGAGATATCGAAGCTGTGTTAACTGAAGGTATATTGTTGTATCAATAAAAAGTAAGACATTACAATGTAACTCAAGGTGATCTTAAAAGTCGAAAACGACAATGATCAAGATCTGCGGGTGGGGAAGAAATACTTCCCATTCTTAAGAAAAAAAAATGCGATTGTCAAAAATATTACTAAATTAGCTTTCGAAAAAAAAAATAGCAAACAAATAGCTGTTAAGTTTAGACTTGCCCATATAAATATACAATTAAAGGCTGCCAGGAGGGCACGTGGTATGGTGGTTAGCATGCGTGACTGAAGTTAAAGAACATAGGTTCGAATCCAGGTTCTCCAAGCCCTTTTTCCTTAATTGTTAGCGACGTAGTTTCCCATCAGAGTGCAGTTGTGTCGCTTGAGTACCTGCTAACGTTAGTTTTCTCCATTCTGACGGAGGGCTGGCGGCTCGCTGAGATACCCTTGGTGTAAAAAAGGATGTCCCACTCCCCTCCGCGAATTTGAAGACATCCCTCAGACTAGAAGTCACAAATCGTCTAAGAGAGTAATCCCTTAACGGAAATGACAGGTTCTCTAATGGACAGCTGGGTAGACAGAATGTGATAACCTTGCTTATATATGTATATAAGTGTGCATAAGGATAGTATACATCTCTCAATTAATATGTGAAATGGTCTAAAGATTACTCGGCACAACAAACACAGCAAAAAAAAAAAAAAAAAAAAAAAAAAAAAAAAAAAAAAAAAAAAAAAAAAAAAAAAAAAAAAAAAAAAAAAAAAAAAAAAAAGAAGATAGATAAAATAAAATAATATATATGTATATTATATGCATTAACCGGTTGCATTGCATAATGCATACACTCCGTCCTTTGGAATTCTGAATCGTACATTTCCATTCCAGTTCAACCGAAATATTAGTAAATATATTTCTTCATGAATAATGAGTAGCCCTCTCACCATCCCGTTATATATTTATTTTTTAAAGACGTTTTGGGCTTTTTACCTATTATCAAGTCCCAGCTAATATGTCTTTAATTACAAAAATAATCCATCAAATTCTAATGTTAACATCAATTACACAATTAAAAATTAGTGTCTTATGTCAAATTACTAACTTTAATTTTATTCCAGTGCAATATAAAAAAGTAAAATATATATA
>KZ807316.1:142892-156096 GCA_000696205.2 Oncopeltus fasciatus | reverse complement strand
TATATATATATATATGTACAACTATTAATATTATACTTAGAGAACAAGAAATTCTAGGAAAAAATTAGGTGAATCCTGCCTATTTTTTAAATTTGACATTTAATGAGCAAGTAGATTTCTGACGTCCAACTAAAAATGATGTTTTACCATCATACATGAAATTTCTTAGAAGTGACTAAAACAAATTTAAGAAACTTTGGATTTTAAGCATTATCTGTGCTACAAATGTGCCCAATTTCATAGAAATTAAAATTTTTAGATTACTACAGCAGACAAACAGCTGTTGCGACACGCAGGTGAGTAGAAGAATGAGTAGACGAATAGAATGGAGTAGTATGGATTTAAGAATGAAACGACGAGTTGACGAATAGAATGACGAGTAAATGAGTAGAAATAAAACGAGAACAAGAATAAATGAGTAAACGAGTTAAACGATTAGATGAGTTTTACTCATTGACCTTAAGTTTTGAGTATCAGAGATAAACTTAATAAGATAACCACTTTTATTTCTCTATTAGTTATCATTATCTATCAGTTGTACCTTAAATAAATGTTGTCTGTATCCATAAATAGGAAAAGTTTATCTATATGGAAATAATAATACTTTTTTTTAAGCTTATTTCAGTCATAGGTGGAAGTAATAAGAATTATAAATGTTTTACATTTAAAATGGCCAAATTGATTGTAAGAAATTTTAAATTTCCCTTTGCCAACACAGTTTCTGATTTCATATGAGCTTAACACAACTCTTTTGGGGATTAATTAAGAGTTCCATCTTATTTCTAATAGATGGTATTCAAATTCGGTTTAAATTCTGTGAGAACCAAATAATCAGCAAAGAAATAAACTATATAAGAACCACCCTAAGTATAAAGTAAATATTGTAAGACAAGAACCTCTTTTTTTATAAAAGTTCTCATATTTCTAAGTCAGAAATTTAATAGGAAAATGTTATATAACACAGAACGGTCAAATTTAAAAGATGTAATTATCAAAAATATATTAATAAATTTCCATGTTAAACCTGAAAATAACTAAACGTAAATATTTTAGGTCTAGATAAAGTAATTTCAAACATGTTTGTAGATTCAAATTTATATTCTGCTTTAGTGAGAACCACATATGTATTTCCAAGAGAAATTGTAGCGGATACAGAAGGCGTTATGAGAAAGGCCACTGCAGACTTGATTTATTTGAAGAAAACAGGGCTTGCAACAAGACATCTCTCTAGGTGATGAATGTGCAGAGGTCTTACTCAGAGGCAGCGAATTTGTCTCGCCTCTACTGAACGGCTTCTGACTTTTTTTTTTTACAGTGCTTCATTGTGTAAGCATGTTTCCTAGCTCTTCTACTGATAGAAAAATAAATGAAGCAATGAAAAAGTGATCTCTCATTATATCATTGACCTGTATGATCAAAGTTTAAAGTTTAATCAAAGTTGCTAATTACAGCAAAAAAAAAAGAACAAAACAATAAATATTCTAGTTGAATATAGCTTAAACTTAGCACACCTCCCATTAAGGATGGCATGGATAAGAATTAATGATTATTTATGGTAAAATCTTAAAATGAAGAAAAATCAGATTAGAATCTTATCGCAGCCAGCACCTCATGAACGTCACACCAATTCCCAAACCTCTCCACCTCTTACATATACGCAATCATGGAAACCTATTTTGCTAGAACCCAATCCATGATGGAGTCCATGTTAAATCCCCTCATTAATCTCATTGCGGCCCTAATTGCCCACTTTTCTGTAACTAAACCATGGATTCCCTTACCAGCAAATTCCTCACAGTTACTTCTCAGTAATAGAAATGTTCACGTCGCACTTAGAACAGAAACACGTCTTACGTCACGAAAATAAATCAATATACCAGGGTATAGAACTTATAGGACCGACCACCCAGACGGGAAAGCCCATGGTGGGACGGCCCTTCTGATTCGCAGCTCCCTCTCCCATCACCTGATTCCCTCCAATCCTACAGACTATCTCCAATCTACCACTGTGTGACTCTCAACCTTCACCTTTCCTATCACCCTTGCGGCAGTGTACTGTCCCCCAAACAAACATATAACTTTTGCTCAGTTCAATCGATTTTTTGATTCACTGGGTTTCCATTTCTTTGCTGGCGGCGACTAAAATGCGAAACATCTACAATGGGGCTCCAGGACGACTAACTCCCGTGGTCGTAACCTGAACACTTCCCTTTCCTCCAGGCTTCTTACAACCCTATCTCCGAATACACCTTTCTTCTGATCACAGCCCCGTACTCCAGACCATGTTACTACAACCCATCTTAAAACCGACTCCTCCGTCACTGGTTAACGGCTAAGTTTATTGGGATAGGTCCAAATCCCTCCTTGAAGGTGCTATAGACCTCATATTTTCATTAAAATCCCCGCAAGACCTTGACGATGCTGTACAATCGTTCACCTCTGCTAATCAAAAATCGTGCTAGATAGCATCCTAACATACCTTTAAAAAACTTCTAAATCCCAATTCATTAAACAAAAAACCTCTTTCTATCCATATACAGACTCTTATACTATCCAAAAGGCGGGCCAGAACCACATGGCAGAAAACACGATACCCATCCGACCACCAAGCATATAACAAACTGAGCCGTTTAGTGACACGGAAACTCAGATCTTATCACAAAAAGGAATTCAACAATCATCTCTCCTCACTCACAGCGGAAGAACAATCCCTCTGGGCTGCCACCAGAAAAATTCTCAAATATACCACTCCCTCACCTCTCCTCTCCGACATGATGCCATACCTGGGCAGCGTTCTCTGCATAGCTGAGGTCTTTGGCCGTCATCTTCAGCAAACTTTCACTCCTTACTCTGGCCCAGAAAACCATTCTAAGGGCACGGAGGTAGAAGACTTCCTTGATTCCCCTCTTCTCCTCTTCTGTCTCCACCTCCTAAAGCCGTCACTCCCTCTGAGGTCAAATATATCCTTTCCCGCTTGCCTAAATGCAAGTCTCCCGGGTATGATCTAATTACAGCTTAATACCAATCTTAGACGATCATCATATTCTTCCAAAACACTAGTTTGGGGTTCCCAGCCAATTACTTCACGGTCCAACAGGAGTTTCGTGTTGTAGATTGTATCTTCCTCTTTTGAAAACTGAAATATTTTGTACTGAAAACTGCGTTGGTGCCTTCCTCGATGTGTCGCAAGCATTTGACAGGGTCTGGCATTGTGGACTATTGTTCAATTTCAAATCCATCCTCTCAAGCACTCTTTACCTTATCCTTCGCTCCTACCTAACCGATTGATTCTTTAGGGTCATATAAGGATTGGATTACTTCAAATATTACCAAGTGAAGACGGGAGTTCCACAAGGTAGTGCCCTATGGCCTATCCTGTATCACATCCTGTATATTGCTGATATCCCCTCTCATCCTAACACACTCCTTGCAACCTTTCCTGATGACCAAGCAATCCTTTATTCTGATGTTGACTCACATACTGCCAGGAGAAATCTCCAACAACATCTCATGGACATACAGCGATGGTGGCAGCTCTGATGCGTTAAGGTTAACGATGGCAAATGCTATCACGTTACGTTCAAATTAGGGAAGAAACAACCTGGCAGAATTTACTTTAATGATATTGCTATTACTACTTTCGACTGTGTCAGGTATCTGGGCTTTCATCTTGACTCTCGACTAACATGGAACACATACACAAAAATCAAAAGACAGCAACTAAATAGGAGATTGGGACAACTTTACAAGCTGCTAAACCGCAAGTCAAATTTAACTGTGACTAACAAACTAACTCTTTATAAGACGCTGCTAAGACCTATTTGGACTTATGGAATTGCTAAACCATCCAACATCCAAAGAATACAGTCCTTCCAATCCAAAATCCTAAGAATCATAGTTGATGCACCCTATTACGTTGTCATCTCCTTACTCCACAATGACCTTGGAATCCCTTTTGTAAAAGACGTTATCACAACCCGTTTTAATAAATTCCACTCTTTTCATGCATCCTAATCCTTTAGCCCAAACTCTATCTAGTAATACCCATCCTAATATTCCACCACGCCGCTTGAATAGGTAATTGCCGTGTGACCTCCTCATTGCCAACACTTTCTAATAACAATTAAAAAAACAACAAACAATAGTAAATATTGTAAATAGTGGTTTAGGAGTACTGCAATTGGGCAGCTTCTCCACCAAGGAAAATACACGCTAATTTAATTTTTTTTAAATTAATTTATTTTTTAAGTTGTATGTATGTGTTTTTTTATATTAATTTATATTGTACATTATTTTTTTATTTGTACATATTTATTAGGTATTTTGAGAGAACATTGCAAGATACACGCTGTGCAGGATGTAATTTCTGAATAAAGTGTTTAAAAAAGAAAAAAAAAAAGAATCTTATTTAATGTCGATAAGGCAAGTTCTACGGTGGCCATGAGGGAATGGATCAAGGGTAGAGCTGAATCTTCTTTGTTCGTTCTAAAATATTTTCTTCATTATAAACCTTTTGTAAAATACACTGGAATATAATTACCAAAAATTACACCTATTATGAATTTATATAATGTATTATAATTTTTGTAAGAGAAATAATATCAAAGTTAATGGAATATATTCAATTTGGCCTTCCACCGAACACTTACTTTCTCTCATCCAATTTCTGCCTTATACAAATTGCTTCTAAGGTCTTAAATATAAATTCTACAAACCAAATTTAAACATCTCAAATATTTGAAATCTTTTCATTGAAATAACGATCTCCAAAAACATTTACTACTGTTTTAATTAAATTCAGTTCTTTTGCACAGATTATTACATTATTTTGCTAGATTGTTACTTGATTGCTTGTTCGTAAATCTGAGTTTGAAACCTTCGCATGTATGTTGTCCTGTATACTGTATTCTGTACCTTTAGAAGCTTTGACCATGCCCCATTTTACGGGAGAATCATCCCATTTTTTCGGGTTTTGATTTGACTCCATTACCGGGGTAAGTTAGTATTATTTGGTTATATTCACAACTATTTCACATAAATTATTCTAGTCAGTCTTTTCTTCCTATGCGCTTCCTACTCCATTTTGTTTGCTCTCTATCTACCTAACTGAATATAATTTCTTAGCCTCAACCTTGAAATTGTAGTTTTAAGCGCCGAATTATTATTTTTAATACCTTGGAAACTCAGAGCTTGGTAAAAGTTGATACAACTAATTGTAGTAAAAGAACCAAAAAAGGACTTTAAATTAAAATTAAAATTTGAAGTTTGCTTTAAGAAACCCAAAGTAAATGTTTTTTTCGCGATAATCGCCTTTGTAATCAAATTTTCTTTCAGATAAAGCTTATCGAGGTTTACCTGTGAAACTTGCTTCATTCCCATGTTACCAATTATACGTTAAGAAATTCACTCCCCTCTACCCTCCCCCCAGCACCTTATTAAGGATTAAGACTAGCTAGAGATAGGGGCGTCAGAGTAGCTCAGAAGATCCGTTCGGCTCTTGCTATCCTGAAACTACGGGTTCAAATCCCGAGAGAAATAAAAGCTAGTCCAGTGTTAAGATTGTTTAGAATGGAGTGGAAACCTGCAGTTAGCCCCTCCTTCCGGGACCCTAATGGTAGAAAGAGAGGCTAACATTAACAAAAAAAAAATAAATAAAAAAATAAAAAGCTAAAGGTAATTTTGAATTATTATTGGTCAAATTCAAATTAATTTCTGAGCCTAGACTAGTGAGAGAACTTAAAGTAAGAGGGAGATAAAATTTCAATAATAATAACTTTTGTGAGTTACAACTGCTGGGTATTATGACTTCTGATCCCTAAATCTTCAGTGGGTATTTCGAGGTATCGCTAGAGTCCCTATTCTGAATTAATTGAGTCACTCTTTTACTTTATACAGGAAGGAAATAAGTAAGCTTCTTTTAAGTCTTGAAGATAACTTAAGGTTAACTACCATGAATGAAGAGATAAAGTTACTCCTGGTAAAATTTCAGAAACTCTGATAACTTTAGACGAATCTGACACTCATCCCACACACACTCTCTCTCCCTCCCGCTCTGCATTCGAGGATGAACTGGTTTCCAATAAATCCTCCTCGAGATTGGAACACGCCCTTCGCTCTCTGTCTCTCATCCCCTCATCCCTTGCACACACACATTCTGCCTTCTATACACTCCCTCGATCTCTCCTTCTCTCCCTTTCTCTTCATCTACGGTCCTCCCTCGCACATATACACACCCACACAAACACATTCGGGGGAGCGCATATTCTCTTCTTACTCTCTCTCGCTCTATCTCTCTTACCCTGATGAGGACCCTCTAATGTGATTATAACCCCCAGCGGCATCTAGCTGGTCCCATGCCGAACTTGTGCAACCCTTCCTCAAAACTCACCCCTATCGGTTTTCACATCCTTTCTCCTTACAGCAGCCGGGGAAATTTTATATAGAAGGAAAGCAATTCTATGAATGTTTCGTTGTAATAAAATAATAATGATTTCATTCTAATAATTAAGTGATCACAGGTAAAAGTAATTATCACAAAATGACGTTACAAAAGTGATTAGAGGGAATTAGTTATCTTCAGCATCATAAAATATTTATAAATATAAATAAACATAACTTTGATGGTGAATAAGTTTTTACTTTCATCTGAGAAATATCCTGTAAACACTATGGTAAATAGTTAATTTAATATATTATGTAAAAATGGATTTGAATGTACGAATAGGAAAAAACGCGTCTCTTAACTTTCCAAACATATTGAGGGAACCTTTTAATGCCTTCACGTTTTAATTTCTTGAACCAAATATATCTGAAGTAATACCAAGTTTCTTCAATTTCTTAGATAGATTCTTTCAAATTAAAAAAAATATATCTGTTATATAAAACTAATATAGTTTATGTACGACTACGTTTTTTTTATGCATGAGGACGGGCTCATATGACTGTATTCCAATCAAGTCCTGTGAACAATAATTTTTTGAACGTTTCCTGACGTACAACCAAGTTTCATATTATCCCTCCCTATGTCTTCTTAGGTAAGTTAGCACTTTCTAATGTTTATTTATTTTTTTTTTATAGTGCGCTTCGATTGCTAATTGTCATTAGAGCTTAACTTGTATTGGAATAATTGTTATCCTTTGTTTTTAAACCAACTGTTAATAATAATCCACTAAACAAATAATATTCTAATGTTAAAAGACATTTTTTATTTGTCACGAAATTATTAGTCTTTTTTTCTTTATAGAAATTTTTTTGTCAAGTGGTTTAAAAAATACCAGACACTATTTTCTATTTAGTAGAGACCCATTACACTTGTGTATTAGACAATCCAAGACAAGTGTCTAAACGATTTGCATTCACTACTGTGCATATCGCATTTGTTTACATTCAATATTCGATAGCTTGCCGCGCCACATCTGTCCTTAGAGTTGCCCACTGTTCGCTCCCAACGTCCCTCATCTAGAATCTTAGTTCTGTATATTTCAAATCACTTGTTCTACTTTAATAAGGTCTTTCGTAGAATGTAGGATTTAGAGGCTGCTAGTTGTATGCACCTTACGCAGCTCTTTCATTCCCCAGTATTCCCCTATGACATGGAATACACAGGGAAGAAATATCTCTCCTCTTCTTCAGTGAATCCATCTTAATTAGTGTAGACGTGAATTCATTTAGCAGCAGGGTCCTACCTAGTAATATTCTCTCCAGTGGTAGCCCTCTGAAGGTGATCCGGTCTATATTCAACTATTTTTTTTTGCAACAAACTTGAATGACTTAAGGTGTACCTTTTATTTATTCAGATGTTACAATAACGATCTCAGTAACGGTTATTGTAACATCTGAATTAGTTAGGCTACTTAGAGAACACCAACTCCATCTTAATCAGGAGAGAAGTTCGAAGAATAATAAGAGGTGTCGGGAGAAAAGCAATGAGAAAATAACTCAAATAAAAACAAAGCTCAGTAATCACACCTTTTGCGCTAAATGCCCCATTCTTCTTTTGAGATAAATTTGGACCAATTACTCTTTACAAAATAAGCATAGATTGTACAGCTCCTGACTAATGAATATTTTTTTAGCTTCCCCAAAAAAGGATTGGTGATGTGTTGAGATTTCTCTTACTATTTATGGGAGAAGGTGTCAAGTTCAATTTCGAATGCTTTTGTTAACATATTTATATTTACATTGCACAACATATTATTTAGTCGTACGCAAGTCCAAAAAGAAATAAATGAATATACATAAAAAAATGTATATAAAATTGAAAAAAAAATTTAATAATTCTTTTTTAATTTTAAAAAAGTCATCCCGACCACCCTCGCTGACGCCTCAAGAGGAGGTGGCCAAGGGACCTCCTACTCCAGCCAGTTTAGTTAAAATACCAAGGGAGTGAATGCACTGGCATTCTTCTCCCCCTCTCAATCCCTCCTTGACTCCATGCCTAGTCTCCTTCTTATCCTAGGATAAGGAGAAGATGGGTGCCAGATAGCCTATCGTGGGTTAACCTGGGCTCCTCTCTGAGGACGGGTTACGTCCCGGGATAGACGAGCAAGGACAATAATGTACCCCATCAAAAATTATAATGTATAAAAAATGTACAGAATATTTTTTTTTTAATAATGAGTTATATATAGAAAAAAAAATTTAAAAAGCGTTTCAGTTCCTATTTTTCATTGATCGATTGATGTATTTGTAAAATGTATAAAATTGATGTATTTTGAAATGAAATTTTGGAAAATTAAAATGTAAATATGAGAAATGTGATGATATACCTGTGAGATGCGGAGCCTTTGAACCTCAGACATAGAATGCGTGTAAGGAGCTAAGGCCGAAGTCTTATCCTGAAATCCGCCCTAACCCCCCTGTCCTATCTCCCCCACGTCCTCGACCCTCGGACCCACTTCCCCTTCTTTATGGCAGCACTAAAGTCTGTCGAGACATCCCAGAATCTTTCACTTCCCCTAGCCTATCCTTATCTCTCCTTGTCATTCCTTATTCCTCATCTGATGTATTCCTTCTGCCATATACTTCTCAATAGATTATACTGCAGCGCTAAGAAAGAAATCCATTTGTTGGGCGTCTTAATGCACTATTCCCTCTCTGGATTAGTTAATAAATCTTAGTGTTCTCCTTATCAGACCACTTTTGTATCACAATTGCTTTCTTAGGTATGATTGATTGATTTCATTAGATTCATTCTTAAACTCTCACTAAAATTGTTATATAGCAAGCAAAGTATATGACAAATATTATTATTTTCAAAGGTATATATTCTGGGATCTTTTGGTGCAAGTATTTGTCATACCAGTGAATTTTCAGAGTTTGGCTACACTTCTCTAAAACACTTATTAACTTAAGTGTTAAAATAGAAAACCGACTTCAGTCGAAATTCTAATTTAATTTTTTTTAAAGTTAGGTGATTTTGAGACATACCATATAATCCCATCCTCGGTGTCCAGAAATCATACAGAAAAGAGTGAAACAATAGGAAATCATAGTGTAGGCTTGGTATGTCTGGGAAACCATTTTGGAAGCGAAATTATTCAAGTATTTTCCAAATCCTATTTTTTTCTTTAAAAAAAAAATAAGCCCATTCGAGACTCGCATTCAGGTATTGGACTGCAAGTATTAAGTGCTTCTATTAGGAATAAGAAGTACAATTTAGGGAGCAATTGGTTTTCTATTTCTAAACTTGATAAATTAATTTTCATACAATTCAAAATATATTATTATCAATAAGCATTATTTTTGAATTGTTTTCGTAGAAAATGCGTTATAGCTCAAATTACTATTGATGTGGGGGACCTTTATTTCACAACTATATTGTAAATATTTTCCCAACCTTGAGTAGGAAGTTTACAGCGAATTTTCATTTATGAACTTGCTCCTCTGCTTCTACTTATATCATGTGTATNTATATATATATGTATATTTATGTTGTTTCTTTTAGTACAGCTGAGAGATATTGGTAAAAGAACTAAAATTATAACAGTATTTATCGGCATTTAATTTATTTTGGCAGGTCTTCTTCTTACATTTTGTTTTAAATATCATTTAATAAATGACTATTTAATTGCAAGTTAAAATTGTGTTAGTAATGTAAAATAACGAAATCGAAATAAGTATTTTTTGTTCTGAATTTACAGTGTTTCATGAACATAAGGAAATTCCAATAGAGTGCGCAATTTTTCCTAAGCTGGACTTGATATTTTTCAGATAAAAATGTGTTGACAACTATACACCCCAGTTCATTGATGGTGCTAAAATCTACTCAGCTTTCGTTAATTGTGGCAAAAGAGTTTCCCCTAAGATCGTTTGGTATGGAGTGGGTATCGAATAATATAATGGTATAAGTTCAAGACCTCGAAATTGAGAGGGAGATTTTTTGTCCGTCGCAAAACCACAGCCACAAAAACATTAACGGTCTTTTCCTAGATTAGCTCATTAAATACAAGCTTAATAAAAAGTCGTAACGGTCTATATTTTTAAGTTATCATCATTCGAAAAATTCAAAGTGGTCAACTTTTCGCGAAAATTGGAATAAGTCTGTAAATTTTGTGGTTTAGCGACCATATTTATTAACATTTATGCTAGAGATAAATTGTAAACTCTCACCTGACATAATGAACTATTGGTTACAATCATAAAGAAGTATAATTACACCCAAAGTACTGATGGGCTATTTATTGATAGCTCTTGGAGTAAAGTGTACTCAAGTAAGTTGAAATCTCTGGAGGTAAGCCCCTACAAGAAATCTGAAATGAAATAGGGAATATGCGGTCACATCGGATTTGAAACAGAGTCACGACCGAGAATGAGAGGAGGGGGGGGGCACCTGTTGCTTGAGGATGACCCGTTCCCGAGTTAGCTAGTCATATTCCTATCCGGTAGGCAGCGCTCAGATCACAGCCTCTCACAAAGGTGAAGTCACTTCAACTTTCCTATTCAAGCCAAAAGAAAAATGTCTGTCAGAACTTTCCTGAACTAAACCTAATATACATAGCATTCCAAATCGTGAACATTAGAATTAAAACTTCTATTGTCATGTCATCTCACTGTAATTCTTCTATTTTTCCAAGAACTAAGAAGCATTGAATATGTCAAGTATGTGTTTAAAATAATGCATTTTAATGGGACTCATTGAGTATTCATAACCACACTATGAAAATTACTATAGGAAGAAAATGTTTCTAATCAAATTTTGGAAAAGAGACAAATCCTCCCTCTTATTAATCAAATAATTTGATTTATTGTACTTTTGAATTATTGATTACAATTATTATTTTAAAGTTGAATTAGTTTTACTATAAATTTGTTTGCTGAAGTCTTATAATTGATTTAAGGGTTAAAACATACTTTTAATTCTTCGATTCATTTCATTTTATACACAAATCAAGTCCTCGAGATCTTTAAATATCTAAGTATTAAATATTAGTAATTATTTTACATAACTGGATGGTTTGAATATCAATGAAATATTGTATCACTAGAGCTTAGGAAAATACTTTATTCGAGATTAGGATTTCAACTTGACCTCCAATCCAGATGATATAATAAGTAAGGGATACACTGCAATTATTATTGCGATGACACTTTTGTAATTTCGCCTCATTTAAATAACAAGTATGTTTAGTAGTGGATTATTTTTATGGAATTTTTTAAAAAAAAACCCCTAATCCTAATCGTTTAATCTCAGTAAATGTTAATTCAAATCTGTAATAGTGATTTTACTGTCTTGAATTTTATTATCATAAATGTAACGTTTCCATAGTTCAATTGTAAATTAAAGATAATACTCCAATCATATAGTCTAATTTTAATGTCTTAAGAGTTTTGTATTTAAATGTTATTTGTGAATTAATGCTGTGAAAATAACTAATTATGGTACCTTGAACAGTGAGTTAAAAATTATAGTATAGGTATATTGAACTCATGTTATCCCTCTTTCATCAGTAAATATATATTGAATTTCAATGGAATAAACTAAATATTATTGAAATAATAATATGACAATATTGAGTTCTTACCTTTACGTTAGCTGGGATTTTAGGTTTGGGCGGCGGTTGAGGTGGTGGCGGGGGGCCCAGACCCGCCTCCACATCTTCTTCTTTCACATCGTCTGCAAAAACATATCTTATTTCAAACAATATATTGGAAAGCCATGAATATAAACAAACATCATGCAATTATTATCTCGTGCTCCTTCTAATCTTTTTCATGACGTCAATTACTACAGAGTGTATTACAAAAAGAAAAAAAAGCAACATCAAACAAAAAATTTGAATAGAAATTATTAAGTATCATTGATAATACTCCTTATGTTCCAAATATATATAATTGACCCCATTGGGCTTTATATTTTATTTGCTCATATACGGAATGTATCTTGTCTATTTAATTGACATTGAAGATATTGTTTTTCTATTTCTTATAATTCATTTTTTTTTGGAAAGAATGACTCATTTCCATTTAGTGTTACGTTAGTCATAGCCATTACATGTAAGTACACTTGAAGAAGGGTATAGGAGAGGGGTTGATCAGTCCCCATTCCTCATTAAAAAATTAATAAACAAATAAAAAAAAAAGCTAATTCTACATTAAAATTTTTTTTTACTTCCAAAGTCGTCAAATAAAAAAATGGTTTAAACAGAGGGAAGAAGAATTAACAAAAAAAAAAAATAATAATAATAATATATGCAAATTTGTACTTAACACTGCTTTTTTTTTTTTTTTTTTTATTGTGAGTGGTGTCGTTGGTCACTTTCTCTCCTCATGTGATTGATATTGAATGTCATTTTCTTAAAATTCATTGTGGTGATCAAATTACAAAATTTTTTAATTTAAAAGAATGTAATAAATAAATAAAAGTTTAATAAAAAAAAAAAAAACAATGTTTTTCTTTCGTTAGAATTTTATGAAATATACATATTAGATTTGAGGACACTAGAATTCCCTCAGCAGGATTCAGCGTCACTTATTCTGCCCTTTTCCTCACAATAAGATGAGTCAGTTCTAAATTATTTATATTTAATAAAAGATTATACCATAAGGAGGTCCCGTATGTTGGTGGATTCCAATAAGATGGGAAGTATGATATTTTCCAAAAAGTTATTTGTTACGGCTTTAGAATTACATTAATCTATAGAATCTATAATCATTGGTAACTTATGATTGTTATTATATTGGAAAACGATTATTATATATATAT
>KZ807316.1:125764-142819 GCA_000696205.2 Oncopeltus fasciatus | reverse complement strand
TATATATATATATTACATCATACGAAAAATTCATTCATTCATAATGAATGAATGAACGAAATCAAACCACGGTTTTCAGAAGTGATTTCTTTGGTTTTTGTGAGTAACAGTTAAATGATACACCCTTTGAAAAATTAAACGTACATTCTAAATTTCATATATAATAAAAATAAGAGAACTGTTTTAAATATGTTTATTAATAGTCTAAAATGGAAATATGATTAATATACTACAATTATACCTAATATACCTCACTATATCTTACAATATACCAATCAATTTAAACCTAGCTATATTTAACAAATAAATCTTACAATATAACAATACACCTAACGATACTTAACAATTTATACTTATCATCGTTTTCTACAACCGCAATACATTTTTTCTCCCTAAAATATACGTTTATTTTCGTACAATTATATGCGTTAATCACAACTGGTAATTTAAAGAGTACCACGAAACTTTATCAAGCCGTATGAAAGCCTACATTAAAAAGTTACATAAAACTACTCTTGATATTCCGTTAATACTCTTAACATGATATAATGAGCAAAAATATCATTAATAAATTTAAATAAATTATATAGACGTGATGTATGCTAGACAATATAGAGCATAGACTTTGAGATATGATTCTCCTTAGTCTAGTCGTCCGCTAATGGTGTAATTTTCAAGTCTCGGATGGTCTTGAAGTTCATAATGCTACGTGGGTTAGAAACCAGCAGGAAATTACTGCCATGAATAGGAAAATGAAGAAAGAAGTGATGGTAATGAAAAGGAAGGCCTCGGAAGGGACACGTGTAAGGCCAATTTGAGACGATTGCCTTTCTTTGTGGCATTCAAAGCCCAATGAGGAACTGTTTACAAATAAATTTAATCTTTTGTGAGCTACAAGCTTGTGCATCCGACACTGAAAAATTTAGTATATTCCCCCTCCTCAAGAAGGATTGAACATGAAATGTTCAACATTTAATGTCAAGCTATACAAATAAAGAAGATTTTTCACATTTTTCTGAAGAAGCAATTATAAATTGCTTATTGAACAATGATTAGAAAAGGTAAGCGATATTTTAAAGCGCTATGTTTTTTATTGGTGTGAGGAAAGGAAGTTAACATTGCATATCTAATACTCAAGCATTTACATAATTTAACATAATATAATAAACAATGTAATAAATATAATACACAGGTGTTTCAACACGTGGCAATGAAGGTGATTGAGTAATCATAAGAAGAGTTTCAATAACGTTGACCTCCCTTATCGGCTTTAACTCGAACATCTTGGAAGTAGCAGTTGGCCATGACGGCTAGTAATAAGTCTCTGATGCTAACAATAATTAGCAATGATTTTGGAATCGATTCACGTCAGATCATTACACTCGAACTCAGGTCTTGGACATTTTCAGAAAATTGTTCAGCAATGTCCGAACAGAAAATAACGAAGAGACACAATATACCTGAATTCAGAGGGCGTACATTTTTGCTGCTGCTAATAGCTTGTTGTAGCAAACTGTAATAGAAAGGAGACGTTCAACCCCTGCAGTTAAATTTTCAAATCAAAATTAATGTTAGGTTATCATAAATAATTAATACACGCACGTTGGAAAATGCTATTTAACGGATATTAGGTTCAAAAAATTGCTTCAGAAGCTAACCAAAATGAAGATGTTCACGAATTTTCACTTTTAATTGTCGTTAACCCCTCTCTCACTTGCTAGATATTTATTGTTTTAAAAATCGTGGGCTGCTTATGAACACACACAAAGACAAACATAAATTGTAATGGCTCATATTGTAAGTACTTTCTATAGGAAATCAATAAAGAATTAATGCAATTTTTCTTAATTCCCGGAATGTAACAAACGTAAATTGACCTTTATTTTTAGAGAAATATGAATTCTAGTAAAATTGATTAATTTTGATGTTAATCAGAGATTAGGCATTATTTTTAAGCCAGCAGTTATTGTAATAAATTAAAATTAAGTAGCTCCGTGAATGAAACAACTGATTAGACTGACAAAAATGAAAAATTTATTTCTTAATGAAGAGAGAAATGTCAGGAATTCGGTCCTGGTAGTTGAAGTATTAAATACTAAAAAAATAGTATAATAACCAAAAAAGTTTTTATTACAGCAAACGTTTCGGTCGGAATTTCAGGCCTTCATCAGGGCAAATAGGGTGATGGGGAGAGAGACTAGTGCTCAACAGTGCCCACATCATGACTGTGTCATGATGATAATGATGCTTATTGTATGTTTCCCGGGTTGAAAATTATCAATTTTGGGGTCAACTTGTTGACCGGCAAGTTATATGAAAAGAGGTGTGTCCGGAATTCGCACTCGTTAGTTGAGGAATTAAAAAAAAAAAATTGTAACCATAAAGTTTTTGTTTCAGCCAACGTTTCGGCCTGAATTTCAGGCCTTCATCAGGGCAAATAGGGAGATGGGGGGAGAGAGACTCGTGCTCAACAATGTTTATATATCATAACTGAGACATGACGTAGTCACATTTCATTTAATTAACAACTTCAAAAAACATAAAATCTATTTTTTCGTTTAAGAAAATAAATAGCATGTTGGTAAAGCAACTGGTGACTGTTGCGATTGGAATCGATTTTCAGTTTGCGAAAGCATAAATCTGCCAAAAGGTGTTGCTCACCGCTTAGTTATTGATGGGGAACTCACTGAATCGGCAGAAGGCCACGAAGAAACCTAATAATGATCTCTTATCATCAGACATTAATATTGTCATCACAATGTGACGTATATCGTGTTCGGCAACAGGTTGTATTTAGGATTAGCTTCTCATTTCGCTTAGGAGTGCCATGTGGGAATATTTCCCTCAAAGGGAACCGGCTACAAACATACAATATATTATATTCATATATTATAGTATATACACTTAGTATTAAGTAAAATATGACAATGGAGAAGAGATGACTAGATTTAAACAATATTAACCATTCTGCATTGCCGTGGACTTCTCAAGCAGTCGAAAAGGAAAGCAAGGCTTGACTCGCTGCCGACTCGACGGGATAGCGTTATATCTCACCTGTGGACTTCTCTTACAGTCGAGGGCGAACTCTGAGTCGACTGTACTGCTACCGAAACCGAAAAAGATTCTCAAAAGCGACACACATCCACATATACAGCACATTTCCGGTGTTTCATTAAAGACGGTTAGAAATAAGAGGAAATTACTTATTTGATTTCACAAGCTGCTGAAGACAATGGGAAAATTCCTTACTCAAGATGTCTCTAGACTGTCTAAAAAGCAATAGAAAGAACACCTATATCTTCCATTGGTAAATATCTACAATAATGTATGGGAAATTACATTTTACTTCTATTCACACTTTCCGAACGCTGATGATAATTGAGAATCTTAAATTTTCATCGTCCTCAAAGAACTCACTTTCCCTCACACGATATTCACCATTATTGATAATAGTTTAGTCATAGCTTCAATACCCATTTGATTCCTATATTTTAGAGGAGTTTCGAACAATATATTTTTTCAATGCATTACTAAATATTTTCCTTAGTATACATTTTCCAAAAAATACTAGTGAACATAAATGTAACATAATTTTTTTATACATATTATATTCAAAAATATTTTCGTAACTTTTTTGGTATCAATGATATTGACATTTTTACACTTAACCTCCCTCTACCCTTTTCTTTTTCTCTCAATTGATTTCGGCCATTTTGGAACTCATCCAACGGTTTAAAAAAATAAAAAGCGCTTTATTAAAAATATTGGCTTATTCTCAAATATATATATATAATCTGAGATGAAAAAAAAAAAACTTTTTTTTTAAAACTGTTGGAAATTGTCCTAGTTCCAAATTGTCTAAATCAATTGAGAGAAAAAGATAAGGGTAGAGGGAGGTTAAGTGTAAAAATGTCAATATCATTGATACCAAAAAAGTTACGAAAATATTTTTGAATATAATATGTATAAAAAAATTATGTTACATTTATGTTCACTAGTATTTTTTGGAAAATGTATACTAAGGAAAATATTTAGTAATGCATTGAAAAAATATATTGTTCGAAACTCCTCTAAAATATAGGAATCAAATGGGTATTGAAGCTATGACTAAACTATTATCAATAATGGTGAATATCGTGTGAGGGAAAGTGAGTTCTTTGAGGACGATGAAAATTTAAGATTCTCAATTATCATCNTTCACACCCTTATATATATATATAGAGAGAGAGAGAGAGAGTGAGAGAGAGTATATATAGAAAATTAAACACATTGCGATATGTAGTAAAAAAGAACAGGTGGGATAAAGAGTGCAATAAACACGCATAAAGAAAAAAAATTACAAGAGTAAAATTTTCTCACTCTTCGTCAGTGAGGAGGCAAAAGAGAGGTCTCTCTTCTTGTTTACTATATATAAATATGAGTGTAAATGTACTTATATATTTTTATTTATTTGAAATAATATAAATATATCCTAAAGCTAAGAAGTTAAATAACTATCCCTTGGTGGAATTGGTGTAGGATCGAATACAATTTTCAAAATGAGGTGTGTATCATGGAACAAGTGAATACCTTAAAATCTTTAGGGAAAAAACGCTGAAATATGTAAACTTCTTTTTTTTTTCTTCAATGAGAAAATTGTGAATTGATAAACTATTCCGAGATTCTCCATTTTTATGCTATTCTGTATTATATATTACGAATAAAAAAATGCTTTACTAAGATATTACATTGAACAAAGAATATTTTTATGCCGTAGCTGGGGGAGGAAAAGCATAGGAATGAAATAAATAACAGAAAAGAACATCTGTCAGGAAAATAAATATGGAAGAATAGACTCCTCAAGGTTCCATTAGTCAAAGAATTCCCGCAAAAGAAAATATTGGTGAATGTTCGAGAAAACTAACTCCTTCAATACTTTATTCTGACTGACAAGGGAAGTTCTGAGGTCCGTGATGCCGAAACTGAAGATCAATGATCGAAAAGAATCAGGCGGGTTGCCTCAGCCAGGATTCACAGCCAGTACCACCTTGCCTACCAAACTCTTACCTACAGCTTCTTCTTGGGGTACAGCCTTGTATTTTTATTTTACCATGAATGAGTATTAAACATGTGTCTACACACAGCTAACATGAACGATAGATAATGGATATTCATATATATATGACAATGAACATTGATTTAAATAAAAATGAAGGAATAATTAATAAAACCTAATACTGGTCAAAAATTGAAAATTAATGGCATGAATTTGTTTCATACAATTTGTTTTTTAATTTGAATTAGAAAATATTTATTTTATTTTCCGATTTGCAACAGTAAATTTTCCAGTTTTAACTATGAATATTAGATTATTTTTATTTCATTTTTTATTCTGCTAAATAAGAAACTGCACTCATTGCATATAAAATTCACCACACTCCGATTGCCTAAGAAGTCGCTTATTCTACCACTTCTGCTTGGGAATGTCCTCTACGGTTCGATACCAGAGGCAGTGACTTCACAACACTTCAGCTATTCTTCAGACAAGAGTACTTCGATTGGCAGTAAACATCCCTTGCTTAGTTAAAAACGAACAGCTTCATCGAGAACTCTAGGGAGTCAATCAATTAGATTTGGTATTGCAAAACTCATCCAAAAACTCAATCTCTAACTCGCACTTTGCTTTGGAACCGCCTAACACTAGCACGTTGACCCTTTCTATAGAAAAATATGCTTTTTAATTGATGACTTTTACATTATTTATCCACTATTTAATATAATTAAGTTATAATAATATTTTGTTAAAGACTAAAGCATGTGACGACAGGTCCAGACCTTCACGAGAAGAAGCCAATTGAAGGATGCCACCTACTTCCTTGCTTCTGAAAAGGAGATTAGAGTTACGCAAATATAACTATTATTCGTAATAACGACTAGATTCATGTAGGCCTGCTTCGGCCTTTCCATAGATTTATTAGAGCGGCAAGCTCAGTGTTCAATCATTGTTAAAGTCCGTGTCAAATCGTACGTCCCAGAGCGTCGGGCTGGTCGTGGCCTTTGAAATACCGGTGACAATGACCGTAAAGTGACAGTAATTAGCATGTTGTTTTAGGCCTCTATGTAAATAAGCATATTTAATTTATTTGTTCATATTTAATAATTAGTGTAAGTAATTTATGCTTTCTTAATAATAGCTGTATTAAGTAGTTGTACTTTGTTATAATACATTAGCTTATATTTATCTCTGTTTTAAATTACTATTGACCCATAGCCCATAATATATATTATTAACATGATTTGAAAAATTCAAATACAAATTTTGANTATATAGATATAGATATATTTATTTAAATATGGCCTAGAAACTATAATTTGCTATTTTTTCTTTATTAAATTTGGTATATCGCTTTTGAATTAAAAATAAATAGTGCGTTCAATTGTTATAGAGCGAAATGGGACAAATAGGAGTGGAGTATTAACTGAAATATCAAGTGAGGGTAAGAACAGTATTTTTGTTTTAGCTCTCAACAAGCCTCAACACTTCTATATTGTTAAATAATAAAATATATATTTTACAAGTGTGCAAATTACTTGAGGTAGACAGCTCAAATACAAATATGCAAAGAATTTATTCATTTATTTTAGAAATTCGTTCTTTCTTTTATTTATTTTAAATCTGAGAGGTCTGTATATACAAGAATTAGACAATAAAGTATTACTATTTCATAAACAACATCTAAGTCTTGTCGATTTTTAATTTTATCATTAAAAACGGGGTAAAATTTTTGTATCTGATTAGCAAAAATTTTGTATGAGATTTAAAACTAAAATGTATTAATAATATATTATTTTCAGCGCATTATAAAAATTCAGTTATTATTTGATGAAAAACTATCACATATTTTTTTAAACTTTTTTTTGTTTATTGTTTGTATCTATTAATAATTAGTTTTGTTTTTTATTATTGTAAAACTTGAAAGAGAGATGTTGATTTCAAATATATACAAAGGGTTCAAATATATGTTATTTTTTTTAATTGAAATAACATGTATGGTCGTCAAGTGATTTCAGTAAACTTATTCCCAGCCCAGAAGGAAGAAAGGTTTATTACCTTCGTGAAGATATAATGTGTATCTCTTGTCTCATATTCTATGGGATTTGATTGAGTACAGCCACACAGTCTGGGGAGTTCTCATCTTTGCTAAATGGAAATGACGTAACTCTTCATAAGTATGCGTCTGAATTAACAAAGTAAAAAAAAGTTTTCAATAGAAAGAGTTCAGCTATTAATGTATTAAATTAGAGGGATCTTGAATAGACATCTGCAGGAAGAGGACAAATGTCTAAGCAATGTCCATGATAACTAGATATCAATTTATTTTCTACATTTAAAATAATTAATATTGGCTTATTTTTAAAAATAAATTCTATTTGAATGAATATTATTCACCTGTTGTTTGTATTTCTTTTATATATATATATATTTAATGTGTATATACATACATAAAGAGAGAGAGAGAAAGAGAGAGAGAAATTATTCAAGATATATATTTTTTTCGAAATTATGCCGCCCTTAGTAGTCTAAAATAGTTCGACTTAAATGGGCTATTTAAGAAAACAGATTAAAGAGTATAACAATCTCTTTCTATCTCCCTATCGGCCGTAGGATTTTCATGTAAGATTTCTGCTCTAATACATAGGTATATACCTTGACCAGCAGAAGTTTGTAACTCCTCCTCGGATATTGCTTAGAAGAGCTCTCGTGAGTTTTATGTATTTCATAGATAATAGATAACACCAAATTCTTACCATACTGCTTCAATATATATTATACAGTTTATAACGGATCATAGTCTTAGCCTCTTGAGTGTAGAATCGGTAAAGTTCCGCTGATATTATTGATATTATTATTTTAAAAAGTCGTGTCACGTTATATGCTGTACGCCCTAAAGCGTCTCCAAATTTATAATATGATAAATCTAAATTCAGTACCTAAGCCTTTTTTTTAAAGCCGCTGGATGAGTACGGTCAAGGGCGAGAGAGAGAGAGAGAGAGAGAGAAAGAATGAGAGAGAGAGAGAGAGAAAGAATGAGAGAGAGAGAGAGAATCCCATTATGGTATATTTTATTTCTGCCTACTCACCCTCACATATGTTTGTATAATTGCACATAATTTTGAACGTGGATTGCAGCCGTAATAGTTTTCTGTAGTTGTGAATTATAAATAGCACATTTTCGTGAAGACCTGTACAAAGATAGTTTTCTCCAAAGTCGTTTCATTTTTGCAAATGGTAATTTCCTTACACATAAATCCACCCTCTAACACTTAGCAAAACTCCTGACATCCACTCAAAAGAAGAGTTAGAAAAGAAAGAGAAGCTTAGCCCGTCCTTTATCATAACTGGCGTCTGAAAGTAAACTTGATTTTACTTTTTTTTTCTTGGGCTAAACAAATTCTCGACTGCTACCCCTGAAAATTGGAGTAAAAGAAATTGCCCAGTGGCTCAAGCTATAAAGGGTTAATGTCATACTGTGTGTTCTCGACAGTGCCTCTACTGACGGCGGGAAATTTAAATATGCAAATACTAATCTCACTACGGAGAATAGCAAACTGGATCTCGAGGTAGAACAATACACACCTATATATTCTCATTATGTCTTGTAAGTACCGCCCTGATGTTTCTAAAGCATGTGGATTAGCTGGTTAAGAGGCTAAATTGTTTTTCTCTGCGATTTAGAATGCTACACGAATTATGCATATCACATGAACATATTTATGTTAGGTATTTTGAGCAAATTTAAAACTTATTAGGTATAAAGTAAGAGAAAAAATGGGTAACATTCACTCAAAATAACGATAAATTTTGTTAAGAAAAAAAAATTGTCAAACATATTAATTATGGGTTGTACTACTAATGTGATTTTTAACCGAAAAGAAAATGTAGTTTATTATATATTTCTTCTTCTTGATACCCATAGCATATCGTAAAACTATTAGGTCAACACCGAAAAAGAAATTGAAATTCTAATGTTCCAAAACTGATCAAAAAACTTATATTTTCTACTATGCCTCTTTTGGAATGCTGAAATTAGAACATACTCTTGTTGTGTTGTTCAAAGGAAAAATATAACTTTCGCCCTTATATAGTTTTTTTTAGCATATTAACCGCAGTAGTCATCCCCTCCTGCCAGAGTCCTTATTATGGTAATAAGTCGGTTCTTCTAGTGGTGCGAGCGAAGTCACAGCGTACAGGATCGTACGATGTCTACCCCGCAGCGCCACCGGCCCTCCATCCGGAGAAATATTTCTAAACATTAATGGTAGGAGAAGCAGACCTATGGAAGAGGATGTGGTCGGTGGGACCATGCTGAAAATATCCCCCGGCCACCAGAGAAGGGTCGGAACCACGCCACGAGGCAAGCTCCACACAGCTAACAATAAATTATTTAATAGAGATTAATTTCTGCTTACACCATTCTAAAAAATACCTCTCTTTTTTCTTTAGCTTAATTTTAATTTATATTTTGAAGTAGTATTTTTGTTATAACCTTTGCTTATTACAATATTTTAATGTATCTTTTTCGTATTTTATTAAGTTGTCAATAAATCATGCGGTAATGTATTTATTGTCATACATTTTGACGTCATTGTTTTACCTTCTTATAGGGTATGAGTTATAGGCGAAATCTTAATATCACCAGCTTGATTAGGTTAGAACTTAATGTTGTTTTCTTATTTTTGTATATTTTACTAAGTGCTTTCTACTTCTTAATTTTTAAAGTTTCGTGAGCTTTATCGATTCGATTAGTGGATTACAGCCTAAGTTTTTCAGAATATTTTAGTGACAATCCCTTATTTTTGTTTCTTGCAGAAAGAAATATCATTAGGTATATATTTGTAAACTGATTTGAAACTGACATTTCAAATCTTTCACTTAGTATTATTTGTTGGTTCTTAACTGATAGGTGGTTGTTAAAGTGTTTCCTGAGATATTGTGGAGATCCTTCCTTTTCTAGAAGTGAATCTGAAATTTTTGTATGAGAAGCAGAAGGAGAGAAGTATTTTATTTTTAAATGTCAATCCTGAGAGTGATGGGACACTTATTGAGACTAGTGAAAGAGAGAGGAACAAGGACAGGATTATTTGGTGGTTGGTTCCATACAAAATCCAAACACATCTGACCAAAAAGTTCTCAGTACTGATTACTACATAGGTGATTCGATCACAAAGTGATAGTAGCTTAGTAGCCTGTTTAGTTTAGATAGCAATTCGCCTTCGTGATGGGTAGGTGTCATGAACTTTCTACACATTCAATTATTGTTATTCCTCAGCATTTGATCTCACATTACTATTAGTTAAGTCACTTTTATGTAATAATAATAATAACATTGTATTTCAACAGCCCTGAAGATGGCAATAAAAGCCAAAATGTCGGTAGATAATAAAAAATACATTTACTTTAAAAAGTGTATTTTTCTTGGATCAACCTTGACCGAACCCCAACAAATTATCAACTGGTAAAAGTTAAAGTGTCTCAAGAAGTAAGCAAAGTTCCTGAAGGTAACTCCTTTTCACGATTGACTATTCCACCATGACATTGTCTACAATCTTACCGTTATCGTGGAATTTAAATACCTCTCTTCAAATTATCATATTTTTATTGTTATATTATATAATAGATTATATCTAGCTTACATCTATATGCAGCCATGATCTCAATACTCAATTAATGCATCAATCTGATGATTAAAAAAAATGCAGGAAGTACTAAAGTTAATTCCTCTAATGGAAGAAAAGGGACAGAAATTAAATAATACAGATTTGCTTGTTATCATTTTAATATTAAAACTCATTCAATAAAATAAATATGGTCCGAGTCAGGGAAACTAAGAATTTTAAGGGATTCCAGTTACCTGATTCAGTATAAGATATTTCCTCTCGGCTAAGCGAGAATCCAAGTGAGAAAAGGAAAGCCATTTTATGTGTTGGATTGGTGAAATATTAATTATTAGTAATTTTTAGTGCAAGGGAACAGAAATGTAATTGTCCCAGCCAGGACCCGAACCTGGCTCTCCTGCTATCCGAGCGGTGCATTTACGTATTATGCTACCGGGACCAGTCTGATAAGTTATTAAATTCTCGACACTAGTGCGGGGAATTTAATAACTTAACAGACTGGTCTCGGTAGCATAATTGGTAAATGCACCGGCCCGGATAGCAGGTGACCCAGGTTCGTGTCCTGGCTGGGACAGTTAGATTTTTTATTCTGTTCCCTAGCTCTAAAATTTGTAAAAATTTACGTGGGATTATATACCACAAAAAATTTATTAATTATTAGTATTTAGCATTTTTCAACTTTGAAACCAACGAAGATACTATACATAAATAATAATTAATAATCAAACAATGAATTTAAATTTACGCAAAATGTAGCTGAGGAAAAAGTTTGAGTTGTTGGACACATATATACTAGTAACCTAAGTGAATTTCGTTATAAAACGGAGGAGTAAAATACAAAGAAAGCTAGGGGTAAGAAGAGAGGTAAATAGAGGTCAAAGAGAATGAGTGATAGTCAGGGCGGTAGATAGAGAAAAAAGAAAGACGAGATGGATAACACGAGTGAGAGAGTGAGGGAGGTAGGGAGGCTATGAGAGGAGAGAGAGAGAGAGAGAGTGAGTGAGAGAGAAAGAGAGAGAGATCGATGGAGACCACAATGAGACGGAAAGGGGAGCTGAGGGGTGAGAGGCAAATTATTTTTCTGAATATAAAGTAAGTCATTATAAGACCTTAGGTAGAGGACAGAGATCAGAGGACTTTGGCGAAAAGTAAGCTGATGAAGAATTCAGTTTGAGAAGGTTAACAATACTCAATTCAATCAGCCCATTTTAAAAAGTTGTTTTTCAATAACAAACTTCTTGGTCAACCATAAATAAGCAACAAACTTTGCAATACAAAAAATGTTTTCAGTTAAAAATTTCGCCAGCTAATTATATTTTCAAAGAATAAAATTAAAAATGTTTAACAAATTAGACCATTCACAAAATTGTACTAAGTGACAACTGTGAGGACCAGACCTGTACGGGAAGGGACCGATTAAAGGTTGCCAACTGTTTCATTTCTTTAGTGGATGAAATGAAGGTTACTTATAAATTGCTATTAGAATCTTCTAGGCCTGCCTCGGTCTTTCCCTCAATTATAAAGTAGCTCTCCAGCAGCCCCCTGAGACAGTGATAAATTAGTATTAGTCAGTGTCAGATTTCGTATCACATCGCGTTCCTCAAAGCGTCGTGCTTGTCATAGCCTTTGCCATGCTGGTAACAGTGAAGTGATAAATGAAAGTAATTAATAAGTTCTTTTGAAGCGTCAATGTAAATCAGCACTTTTAAATTATTTCTACATAATTGATAATTAGCTGTAAGTTATATTTTCTATTTATTTATTAGTTAGTAAGAGCAGTAGATTCTATTGTCGTCATTAATTAGTAGGATAAATTATTTGGTATAATAAATGAAGTTCAATTTATCTTGGTTCTTAATTTAACTTTCAAAAATACATATGTGTAGCCAATCTCAAACCAAACTCCTCTTAATTATTCTGCTTCGAACTCAAACGAACTCTCTTCTGACCACAGTACAGTCCTCCTAATGTTATCCTTGACTCTTAGTCCAAAAAAAATGCCCCCTCCCCTCATTAATAGTCCAGTCGATTGGATCATGTTTAGAACTCTCATGGCAGAGTCTCTTGGCCTTGGAATTTCTCTGAAAACCTCAGACTATCTAGATGATGCTGTACACTCCTTTATCATAAACCTTCAGCAATGAATATGTATGGCCAATCTCAAACCAAAATCTTGGAGTCCCAAAAGCTACACCCAGATTTGCTTAAAAAGCTCACCATAGCGAAAAGCCGCTCAAGAGCGTTGTTTTAAAAAATATATACAGCCCATACATCGCTATGTCATTAATCGTCTTTCCAGGCTCGTAAAGCAAAAATTAGATGCTTTACGAAAAGAGGCTTTTAACGCCCATCTGTCTACCCACTTAGCAGGAGACAAATACATCTGGATTGTTACTCGCAGAACCCTTAAGAACAAGGAAGCTTCTACCCCCTTGCGCCGAGGAGACGGTTCCTGGGCTTCTTCTGACAAAGATAGGGCCGAAATGTCTGCCCAGCACTTTAAGCAAACATTTACTCCTCATTTATACCCCTCAGACCTCTCCTATGTCATGGAGACTGAGGAGTCTCTGGACACGCCACTACCTATGTCTATACTACTCAAGGCAGTAATACCTTCCGAGTTCAAGTATATAATCTCTCGTTTGCCTAAGCGTAAATAACCTGGATATGATTTAATCACCGGTCAAATTCTCCGTTATCTTCCCAAGAAGGCAATTATATTCCTTACCTACATCTATAATTGTATGTTTCGAACTACACACTTCCCACTCCTCTGGAACTATTCCGACATAATACTACATGGTAGTAATAATGATTACATAATAATGCTACATGGCATAATAGTACTAAGACTACATTTCCTCTTCCCAAAAGAGTACTTCCCAGTAGATGTTTTGGATGTTTCTCAAGCATTTGATAGAGTCTGGCAGAGTGGTCTTCTTTTTAAACTGAAATACATACTTCCTAGCAACCCTTACCTTATCCTTAAGTCTTACTTATCTAACCGTTTCTTTAGGATTCGGGAAGGATTAGATTACTCCGGTTTCTACCAAGTGGAAGCGGGAGTTACTCAAGGTGGTGTGCTTGGACCTATCCTATTCATCCTGTACAATGCTGACATCCATCCATCCAAGTACCCTCATAGCTCTATTTGCGAATGATAAGGCTATCCTACCTTCCCACTCCGATCCTAAAACTGCTTCTAAAAACCTACAAGATCATCTTCATAGCATTCAGAAATGGTGTGGCAAATGGAGAATAAAAATTAATGAAGTTAATTTCCAAGTTCGAAAGAAAAACTTTCCTCAAATTGTGAAATTTGAGGTAAAAGAATATTAAATTAAATATTCTTTTACCTCTCTCAAATTCCGTTCGTGACCTGGGTTGCCATCTTGACTCACGACTCACATGAGAATAGGAATTCCAATCTTACAATAGAAAACAAAGTAACACTGTACAAGGCATTACAACGACCAATCATGAAATACGGTGTAGATTTCTGTGGTGCCACCAAGCCTTTCAACATACAACGAATACAATCTTTTTAATCCAAACTCCTCGGAATAATCTCAAATACTTCCTATAGCGTATCTTATACCTCCCTTCAGTACGGTTTTAATATTCCTTTTGTCCAGGATCTAATTTTTTCTCGCTTCAGCCTTTTCCACAGTAAACTACTATTCCATCCCTATTTACGAGCACAGACAGTCTTCTAACTCCAACCCCTACGACCCTCCCAGTCGACTCAAACGAAGATGGCCCCTTGGCCCTCCTGGGGACATAGTCTGTAAATAATTTGAGAGAGGTGTCAGTATTATTTCTGATCCTGGCCGAAACCCTGACTGATTTCTCCAGCATAATACTAGTCATGAGTTATAGTAAAAATGTATTATTTATTATGTACAATTTGATCTTTTATTTATCCTCATTTCTCTCAGATTTTGATTTGGTTTATAAAACTATTGGGTAAACTAAGATTTTCTACGTTTCATTATACATGGACATACTTAAAACGAAATGCCTTACTTGAATGACGAGCTGAAAAAAATGTCAAAGGAAAATGTTAGATTGCTGAGGTAGTTTTTATACAAACGCGAGGAAAGTTTGAGAGACCCTAAGTATAGTCTTTTTTTCAATTAATATCGACTATAGGAAGCGTTCTTGGTAAAAAAATTTTAAGGAGTAATATTTATTCCACACATTTTATGTTCAATAAATACTGAAACTTTACGTTTACAATTTTTTATCTTCCTCTAAATATCCACTCTCCCTTATCCAGTTAGTTCAAAATGAATATACTCAAAATATTGAAATTTGTAAGCCTATATACCAAATTTGGTTTCAAATTCTAAAATAATAAATTTTCTAATTCTAAATGGTTTAAAATTTCTAATTCTAAATGGAGTCCTGTGACTTTAGTTGGTCGGCGCCCAACTCTCAAAGTCATTCTTGATTTCATAAAGAATATAAATGTTATAAAACAACTTTTTAAACAAATTATGTTGCATAATTTTTTTTTTAACGTTTCCGATAACGAAGACTTTAAATTTGTTTCACCTCCTAAACTATCCTCCCCCAATTCCACGAAAAGTTTCCGCCATTAACGGACTTATCTAATGGTCAACAAAAGAAGCTTAAGTAAAGAACTTGATTTTTGATGTTTATTATAAATACTGAGGACTCTAGAACGCGCACTGACAAAAACATTCACTCGTATAAATAATTTTGGGCGGGCCGTATTCTCTAAAAAATTATTCACAATTCACGCCGTTGCAACAACGTAAATGTATAGTTTTATTTCCTTATGGGAAATAGTTACTCAAATAGTCTAACTGGATTCATTAAATAAAAACTGCCATTTGTAAATAACAAACTGGTATGTCAATGTGCTAAATATCCACGTCATGGTACTCCTTCGATTATAATGCAACGGTGTGATCATTATATACTCATTTTGAATGATTTAAGAAAATTTGTCAATACACCAAAATAATTATTAGTTATATAGTTACGTAGATATTGAGGTAATTCTCTCTGTGATATATTTTATTCTATATATCTTAGAACAAAAATAGTACTTTCTAAACTAAACAATAGTATGTTAATTATGACGTAAATGTAGCTCACCTACCCCATTCGGGTCTGGCAATCCAGTGTCAGAATCGAATCCCGCTCAGGGTAGGCTTTTATCGATAAATAAAAGCTAATACTGAGCCATTGATGTTTAGAATGGGATAGCAACCTGTAGATACCCCCTCCCGCCATATTATATAAGTAATGTTTTTTCTGATGTGTGTGTGTAATTGTAAGCTTTAAGTGTTAAAATTTAAAACAAAAAAATCTTAGTAGATATAAGTCAAAACAAATTATTGACTAAGATGATTTTAGTTGGGGTTCGGTCGAGGTAGATACAAAAAAACACAAATTAAAAAAATGTATTTTTTTAATGAAGGATTATCTGCCAACGTTTCGGCTTACATTGTAAGCCATCTTCAGGGCTGTAGAAATACAATGTCATGAGAATACAGTAATATTTGAAATTAGNTTTTTTTAATGAAGGATTATCTGCCAACGTTTCGGCTTACATTGTAAGCCATCTTCAGGGCTATCATGAAGATGAGAGAGGACATCCTGTCCCTAAGTTCACATTTACATGACTCACTGAGTTTTTAATTTGTGTTTTTTTGGATCTACCTCGAAAGAACCCCAACTAAAATCATCTAAGAATAATATCTACGGTCAACAAACTCTCTTTTTGAACAAATTATTGACTCTTTTCCTCTGAGAAGTTTAGGCGGATATAATAAACTTAGTATTTGAGATTATTGGTAATTCGTTTAAAAGACTTAATAATTCGTTTTGATTATAACGATATATGTTTATATTTTTTTTTTTAATTTCACGAAAACAACAGCATTAATTAATTTTTTTTTTAAATATCCGTATTCCCCATACATTTTGGTTTACTGTTTGAGCACTCAGCACATTTATTTTTTGACAGAAAAAAGAAAAGTTCTAAAAGTTGAATAAGTGCAGTATTGTTTAGAAGTTATCAGAAGAAGTAGACGGGGTGACAAATCCGAACTTGTTGAGAAGTTTCGTCGGGGACTATTAACTCTAAATAGGTCGTGGTAAATCTCGCAGGACACATCGGAACTACCGCGGTCCTTCTGTAGGCCTTGGGAACTTTTCTCTGGACAAAGCAGAAAATAAGCTGAGCTTTAACTGAATAGGGAAGTCATTCAATATGTTCCTGTCAAAGAATTATGAAAATGAAACTAGAACCAGATATGTAGAATAAGTTTATTTTCCTGATCTAACATCTATATAACTAATATATGATCTATTGGTACTAGGAAAAAGGGTATACACTTATGCCTAATTTACATGTATATATAT
>KZ807316.1:111035-125727 GCA_000696205.2 Oncopeltus fasciatus | reverse complement strand
TTTATAATCATATAATATATATATATATATATATATATAGAGAGAGAGAGAGAGAGAGAGAGAGAGAGAGATATTAGATTAGTCAGAATATTGTCATAGGATATGCATCCTTTCTTCCTGAAATCTTCCTTTCAGGCTACTTATAATTTACACTTTTTAATCCTAATCCATTTAGGATATGAGAAGAGAGAGAAAGAGATCTTCCTATAACAAAATCTATAGGTACAATTTACTGGAGTAGATAGAGATATAATCAACGATCTCAAATACCAAGTTTTGACTAACAGATGCAAAAAAAAATAAACAATAATAACATTTATATGCTATTCAATTATATATAGCATTTTATTAATGCAAATTTTTTTTTCATCTGTTAGATGTATAAATATATATATATTTGCTGTGGAAAAACAATAACATATGTGTAGATAAGTTCACGACACCTACGTATCATGAAGGCGAGAGGGGACTTGTTGCCACCTAGATCAAATGTTCAAGACCGAGATGAAGGTTTTGGAAATTAAGAAAACTTAAGATGGACGATGAGGGTAGTGGAAGGGTCGGGGGAGGGTGTGAGGCGGTAGGTACAAAGGGAGAACGGCCTGCATCAAAGGGAACAATACCAGGAAAATAGGTAGGAATTATTTCTGTTAAGTAGCCAATGGAAATAGGAAACAAGTTAGACAGGTTTATTTAGGAGGAGGGCTAATGGTTTTTCAGAATGTGTTGAAAATGTTTGAATTGAGTAGAAGAAATTTGTTCAGTCTGTTCTGAAGAATTTTCCTTATCCTTTGAAGGGGAGCACCCATTACAGATCATCCCCTTCTCTTCTATGGATTTGACTAATCTTCTCCCTTGTTTGTTTACAGTCAAATCTTATGATTTTCTTTCTCCTTTGAAGGGGAGCACCCATTACAGATCATCCCCTTCTCTTCTATGGATTTGACTGATCTTCTCCCTTGTTTGTTTACAGTCAAATCTTATGATTTTCTTTCTCCTTTGAAGGGGAGCACCCATTACAGATCATCCCCTTCTCTTCTATGGATTTGACTGATCTTCTCCCTTGTTTGTTTACAGTCAAATCTTATGATTTTCTTTCTCCTTTGAAGGGGAGCACCCATTACAGATCATCCCCTTCTCTTCTATGGATTTGACTGATCTTCTCCCTTGTTTGTTTACAGTCAAATCTTATGATTTTCTTTCTCCTTTGAAGGGGAGCACCCATTACAGATCATCCCCTTCTCTTCTATGGATTTGACTGATCTTCTCCCTTGTTTGTTTACAGTCAAATCTTATGATTTTCTTTCTCCTTTGAAGGGGAGCACCCATTACAGATCATCCCCTTCTCTTCTATGGATTTGACTGATCTTCTCCCTTGTTTGTTTACAGTCAAATCTTATGATTTTCTTTCTCCTTTGAAGGGGAGCACCCATTACAGATCATCCCCTTCTCTTCTATGGATTTGACTNTATATATATATAAGGAGATTGAGGAGGTTGATATATTGAACTTTACGAAATGTATCTGTTATAATAACGATTCTAAAAAAACGAACAAAAAAACAAAATGTCAAATTAAAATATGTAAATAAAGGAATAAAATCAGGTACTAATAAATACAATATCTAGATGTGATTTTAGATGGGGCTCTTTAAGAAAACTTATTACTGAGTCAATCAATAAGTCATCAACCAGTAGAACTAAGATACATTTCCCTGGATTGGCTACTATCTTTAAAGAAAGAACCTTCTCCATGCTCAGTCAAAAGCAGTTTATTACGTAAATAATCTAAAAGGTTATTTCTACCACCAATGAATATAGAACTCTCATACCTTCTATTCTCCGTCTTCATTGGTTTCTGCAAACCATCTTCTGTTGGCGAGGGCTTTCGGACGCATGTATTCGGCCAGAAGATGGACAATGTCCGAAAGCCAACAGAAGATGGTTTGCAGAAACCAATGAAGACGGAGAATAGAAGATATGAGCGGTTTATTACTTATGAACAATGCGACTACTTACTGTCAGGTTTGAGCAAATTAGTTGATTAGTTGAAAATTTAGTACGATTAAAATTTCACTATAATATCCATTAAACTTCTCTTTATAGCCATATGTTATAAATTTTATCTATATTTTACGGTTCAAATAATTTATTTGGATTAAATAGAAAGTTTTATATATTTGAATGTATACTTTATTATCTCATAATGAGTGGATTTCCCGCTTATTCTCCTGGACTTTGATGATTGGATGTGACCCAATACTTTCGATATGTCCCGCTTATAGATAGATCTGCGGTAAACCCTTAGCGATTGAAGAGTGAGATGAGAGGGAGGTCTGAGAAGCACAGCTGATTATAAAGAGGTTTGCGTGCACTCCGCCCCTATCGACCGAGAGGCCTGTACCCGCTACACGTGGTCCTGGGGTCTTTGCTTTAGGGGCGATGCCTACCCTCCCAAGTGACAGAAAACCTCGGGTCCATGAACAGGCCGGTCTTACCCCTATTTCTCAAATACCCTAAAAAAAAAAAAAAAAATTCCTAAATATATTAACCCGTTTCAGTAACAATAAATGTACATTGGAAACCTACTATATTCAGGACCTACATGCCTCGCAGAATCATTAAATGCGTTCCATATATTACAGAGAGGCTGAAACCATTGAAATGCTCACCAGATTTTGTAGAAGAGTCGTCGTATATATTTTCATATTCGCTTATCATCAAAAATTACACACTATTTAACGCTTAGTCCGTAGAAGGAAGAGAATTTTAGGATTAAGACACAAAAATGTATTAATAATCCGGAGAGTATTTATGTTACGATAAATGCTTCGAAAAAAATATTACAGTCCATAAATTTATTGTAGTACTTAAAAATATAAGCATTACTTAGGGACATATAAACATTTACATAAAATACTCATTTTACACATTTCCGATAATAAAAGAGGATTAATATTTATATGACACATACGAAAACATTAACTGCTTATGTGGTAATAATTTGTAAATTAATAATAATTATAATATGTAATATTATGATATATTTGTCAAAAGAACAATTGTAAATTCAATAAAATTTAAAACCTCCATACGTAACCTAATGGAAACTAAGGGCAACCATTAGATGTCGATTTCAATTAGCAATGTCTTACTTTACTCTGTATGTCATCGAAATGATGATTGCTTGGTATCTAATTAACTAAAATTCTGAAAATATTGGCATTACGTAATAAATTCTGAGGAAGGATTGGTCGGGGATTAAGTGTTAGAATGTGAAAATATTTTTAATATAGCCTTATTGAGGGCAATGGGGGTAAGAGCGGAGATCCTGTTCTACTGTCATAAAATACTCTAAATCATAACTGCAAAAATAATAATTTATTGTTAATTCGTTTATTTGGAATATGAGAGTGAATTGCTAACCTTTAAATTTTTCTAATCTTTATTATACATGGATGGAGGTTGGCTGGCCGTCAAGTATTATCCTGCAGAAATTTGTCAGGGTTTCGGCCAGGGTCAGAAAAATAAAAATAAAATACTCCAAAATTATTGGTTGAGTATATTAGTATTGCCAACTTTTGCCAAATTTTTGAGCAATTACGAGGGCTAAAATATAATACACACTATTACACTTAAAGAATTATAAATTGGAATAAAGAGACAGAGCAGTTGTATTTTATATAACAGGAAAAGATTTACAGATCTTTAGTTAAATAAAACTAAAAAATTTTAACTATATAAATATGAAAAATTAAATCAAATTTATTTTTAACGATAGTGTTGTATGGAGGGATCTCCGAAGGAGGTTTATGATCACATCTCAGAATGCAGAACTAAACTGAGAGAAAACCGGTGAAATAGAATGGGAGGGGGTTTGTCGGAACATCCGAACAATTAACTCTATGTTCAGATAAAAATTGTTCGGCTTCATATTTTTGCCAAACAAAGAACCATCTTAATAAAATATTAAAACAACACAACCTATTGAGCATTAGGAATGGTGATACGAATTTTTTGGCTCCCTCCCTTCATGCTATTAGCAACAACCGCACACCTGCTTTTAATCAAGCTACTGTTCTGGCCTCTGAGCCTTTCTTAACAAAAGGCTGATTTCGAAATGTGTGCACGTCAATCTCAATCCTAGATGGATAGGACAAAGTCAGCATTTCCTCAGCTTATTGTAATATTTTCCTGGTAATTTAACAGAAAAAAATCAGGTAAATAATCCCTAATCGTCGATCTTTTCAACTTTCCTTTTAACCCAAAAATTCATACGTACCTTTGAAGTTTACCGACAAACCCCACCTCCCTCCCCATTTCACCTCTCAATCTCTCAGTTCATTTCTGCACTCTGAGATGTGACCATAAACCTCCGACGGAGATCTCTCCATACAACACAATCGGTACATATAAATTTCATTTCATTTTTTATATTTGTATAGTTAAATCATTTTAGTACAATCTGAAAATATTATTATTTTATATAACATACGGTTATAAACGTAACGATTTGAACATACGGTGTAGAAATCTGGGGTGCCGCCAAACCTTCTTTCAATCCAAAACCCTCAGAATAATCCTCCCTATTACGTATCCAATTCCTACTTTCACCAAGATTAGACCAAGAAATAATTTCCTCCCGATTCATCTTTTTCCACAGCATACCGCCATAACATCGTAATCCACCTGCAAAATTCCTATCCTACAACCCTCCCTGTCACCCCAACGAAGAATGTTAGTGCAATAATTAATTGACTGCAGTGTTGTTAAATTCACGACACGCAATTGAGCGTATATGACAGCGGGATTTACGTTAAATAAATCGTTTATTTTTGTTTTATCGGGAACTCTGGAAGTACTAATGATATATTTATACACTCAATGTCCTGCATCACAATTAGATGAGCTTTACTATACTTTTAAATGATCGGGCATTCTGATATTTGCGCTTGGATAGTATTAACAATGCCACCATGATATATGTTCAAGACAACGAGTGGTGGTTGATATGTTAAATATTTACGTCTGTTAAAATAATATCTTCTGAGCTCCAACTCGTAATTTTATCGCCATTAATACTTCAGCTGTCTAGATTGTCATTAATACTTAGGTCAGCGAGGGTAATCAACATGAAAGTTCCTCACGTTTTGCAAAGCATCTTACATAAAAGAACAACGCAATGTTTTAATAACGTTTTTTTGCTATTTACAGGATTAAATGCCCAGATTTGTAGAGGCTTCTGATTCAAATATCTTACCAAACGAATAGGTCTCATGAGGTCTTGTCTAAAATAATTTTCATTTTTTTTAATGAGATTTTTTCTCAGAAAATTTATTTTGCCTCTATTATTCTAAGTTTGAAATTTACATAATCTAAATTTTTTAATTATTCAGTTCAAATTTGATTCATTCTATTTACCTAAATTCATAACCCAACAGTCTACTATCAATCAGAGATGGAGAAAGTTCAATTTGAGCAGTACTATTTTTTTCAAGGTATAACACAATAAGTGTGCAAGATGTACTGAGATATCTCCGACCGACGACATAAACAAATCTGTTCACTAGCTTTTCTGAAAAATTAAGTGATTTCAACTGAGGCTTTCCTTTTTAATTCTTAGCCAAATACAAAAGAACTTATGGTTATAAAAGCTTTGAAAGGCTGGATATAGAAGTACGAGTCAACTGTCAGGTCAGAAGATGGCTGACTCACATCCTTCTTCCCGCATTACTTGTTAGCTTCTATCAGATGGAAAATAATATTTTGCTCATATATTTTATTAATTTATAGTCAACGAAGGCAAATTGGAAGAAACAACCTGGCAGAATTTACTTTAATGACATCCCTATCCCAACTTCCGATTGCGTACCTGCGTAGGTACCAAGGCTTTCATCTTGACTCCCGTGAACAAAAAAGGAAACAACCTGTGTATTGTAAATAGAGATTGTAAATAGAGTGGATTGTAAGGAGTTCTTCCATTGGGCAGCTTTTCCATCAAATGAAGTACACCTTAAGTTCTTTCTTATTTTTCTGTATTTTTTTTAATTTTTTATATTTTGTNAGGTTTTTAAAGTAATTTTCTAATTTTTTTAAATTAAATTTCATTATATAATTTTATATGTTAAAATTAATGAAACATGGAAAGATTTTTAGATTATGTGTTAATCTCCTATATAAAAGTTCATCTCCTGCGTGATGAACTTTTATATAATTTTTGGACAAACATAACGGCCAGTAAACTAGAGCTGTGACTGCAGTGAATGAATCCGGGTAAGAAACTAACAGTTCTTAAATAAACCAGCGTTACAAACGCAAGGGGAAGGTTCAGGTCAAAACTTTTAATATTCTTTTTTTTTTAAATTAGGGTTTCAACCCCTTAGAATCATTGAGGGAGGAGCTATCTACAGGTTGTCATCCCAATCTAAACACCCATGGCTCAGGGCAAGCTTTTATTTATTGATAAAAGCCTGCTCCAGGATTGCTATGACCCGAAAGGATCCCATGAGCTACCCTGGCGTCCCATCCCCTCAAGTTTTCTGCGCTAACATTCAGACTGATTACATTTTCATTAGTTTTACGGTATTTAAATAAATCATTTATAAATATTATAAATCAAAAAGGATATGGGATGAAGGCCTCGGTTAGTTAGACTAAGCCCATTATAATTATATTAGAAAATATTTTTATGTAAACAGAATTTAATAAACAAATATATGTTGAAAGAAAAAAAAAAGTATGAGCTGAGAAAAGCGTGTTTCCCGCAATTACCTGCTGGAACAATAAGCTCACCAATGCCAAGAGCGTTGGAAATCCTCGGCCTCCCTGAAGAACGCAGGGGAAGCATGCCTGGAATCCAGGAGGGGTAGGTCTTGACCAGAAGTGTGTGTCCTCTATCCTCCTTTAAGGTTGACGGGAATAATTTAGTGCGCAACTTCAATGAGGATTCTTACCCCTTATTGTACTGTCATCTTCGGCCCCAAATATTAATCACCTTTATTGTTTAAGAAAAAAAAAAATCAGTTTTCTTATTGTACGCAGCAAATATTGTAAAAGTCCAAAAATAAATGCTAGTATTTTTTTTTTTTTCTCTAAACATGACTCTAAACACGAGTTGATGAGAAAAAAATAAAATATACTTAATGGAATTACCAAATAATAGCTGTTTTCTGAAAAAAAAATTTTTTTTCATCGAAAATTGTCAATGATAACATTTCCTTAATTTTTAAAGCGAATAAAGAATGGCTTGCATAAAAATTGAAACGTATGTTTTTATGTACTCATATTTTACTCTCTTATGTTTTATAAGTACTTATAAAGTTTGAAGTATGAGATGTATGATATTGATAAAATTTTTAACCCTAAAATTATTCATTAAAGTTTCTATATTCATTAAAATGATAATACTTGTTATTCTATGACATTTTGGATAAAATAATTCTGGCTCGTAAATATGTATGAATAAATTATATTTAACATATTTTATCAATGGTAGTTTCGAAGAAATCAGATACCCGTTTAGGTGTTTCGTTCCTATATCACTGACAAATTAGTATTTCCTCATACTGATATTACTTTTATAAGTTGAGATGGTGATTTTTAAAAATCGTTATCTTAAAAACAACATTTACTTAATTATTTTAAATTATTTACCAGTACTCAAATGATTTAAAGCAAGTATCAATGCCAGGAATATTGAAATTAGAATCTCTATTGAAATATGCATTTCAAAAATAACAAACAGTTGCATTTGATATTGTGGTTGGGTTGAATTATCATCAGATACGTAGATATTTTCAACAAATATACATGAATTATAATCATGCAGGGAAAGTATCAGCTATGAATTATTGTCTTTGAACGTGTAATTAAGTTAGGGTCGTAAGTAGAATAATAAATATTTTGTTTTTAAAAATGCAGAAACTGAAAAATCTAAACAGATTACCTTTGCTTTATTGAACACAAATAAAGTAAAAGTGAATGTTGATATTTAATTTAAAAGCCAGAGAGAACAAACAATGGGTTATGTGCTCATCCATCGCAGTTACATTCTTAAATTTATTATTAAAAAGCGATTTTCGTAAAATATTATAGAACATAAAGATTTAAAAGTTATATTTTACACCTTTGTGTTCTATAAAATTTTTTTCAACTCAAATAGTAATAATATTTTAAGACAATTCGACATTGAGAGTGCGAACATTTGTTATAAGCGTATGTGCGCACATTTAATATTTGTTAAAGAAACAAGTTAGAAATATGTTTCACGAGCAAAAAACTGTACACAAATTTTTAATGATATTAAACGTTTAAGGTCTAATTTATTATAAAATACCTAAAAGAGGGAGGGGGGGGAGGGGACAAAATCTTGAAGAGTAAGCTCATTTTGAGAAAATCCTCAAAGCCTTTGGCACCGCTTCAAAATTCGGCTAAGGGGGAATGAGAGACAGTGGATACTGCTAAGTGTTTCCCAATATCATTATTAGCTCTTCAAGCGAACCCTCAGCACTGTTAACTTGGCGTGTAATGGCTTCTCCCAAACTCAGTATTTCAGCTTAAGCAAGCAGCAATTTTACTTTGAAGTACTTGTGAATGCGTCCCCACGCATATGCGTCACTGAGAGCAGTAATATATCGCAATAGTCCCTTCCAAGTGTAATCTAATTTGGAAAATAACCTATTTCACTACTGATTGCTATAATAAATAAATAAACACACACACACATATATATATATATAAACACACACACATATATTAATTGTGCAATTTGATATTACGTTAAAACGCACATTTTTTATGAGCATGGATGCTGTAGGTAATATACGTTTGATAAAATAGTGATGCTTATATATATTTCAAACCGTGTAACTCAACAGAATATACAATATAAATATTACAAAATCTTAAAACCTTAGTGGAGCTAATCCCAATATCCAGCTAAAAAAACCAAACAATATCTACATATATAACTTTTATTGTTAAGAGATGAAGTATTTATTTTTAAAATTTAATTTTGAAAAAAAATATATCTTAAATGTAATTTTGAATTAATATCTGAAATGTCCAAATGTTTTTTTCAGCTTAGGACAAAAAATATACAAACCTACCCTAGCCAACATACTTATGAATGGCCTATGCGTGTTCTTTAGATAAAGAAATTTAGTGATTGTAATTCTCTTAATTAAATCGATCTCCGTGTGATGACCTGCCATTTAAATTACAAATGAATCTATTGGCACNATTCCTTAATGGGAATGTCAGAAACAAATCTATGAACCACAAACAAAATCAAAGAATATTATCTTGAAGAAAATATAGCTGTATGCTTAGTAACAATGGCACATCTTTTAAAAAATTATTTCACGTTTTTGCTATTCCTTAATGGGAATGTCAGAAACAAATCTATGAACCACAAACAAAATCAAAGAATATTATCTAGAAGAAAATATAGCTGTATGCTTAGTAACAATGGCACATCTTTTAAAAAATTATTTCACGTTTTTGCTATTCCTTAATGGGAATGTCAGAAACAAATCTATGAACCACACACAAAATCAAAGAATACTGTTTTGAAGAAAATAGAGCTGTTTGCGTTGTAACAATGGCACATCTTTAAAAAAATGATTTCACGTTTTTGCCATTACTTAATGGGAATGTCAGAAGCAAATGTATGTACCACACACAAAATCAAAGAATATTGTCTTGAAGAAAATAGAGCTGTTTGCGTTGTAACAATGGCATAACCTTTAAGAAATATTTTCTCTTTTATGCCAAAACTAAATAGGGGAATACTCTCCAACATTGAATTTACTAGCCAACTTTCTTTTAAATTTAAGTAATGCTATTTTATATAATACTTTAACTACATAACTACAATTCAGTATATTTAAAATAAAAAAATTTCTTGTTTAAAAGTTGTATCGATACTTAATTCCATAATTTAAACACAATTGCAAATGGGAAATCAGAGGATAACCTGAGATCCCTGGAGTTTATGGAATACCATTTACATCGTGTAAATTGATAAATTAACAATAGATAGATAGATAAATAATAATCTTTATTCTTATTTAACATTTCAATTTAACAATAATAATTGACAAAAAAGATTTTGATAATAGATAAACCGTATGTCAGAGTCCTTAAACTGTGGCCAGAATTATTATGAATGATAATTATACATATATAATACACAAATGACAAGTTAGATAAAATTGTAATGAATAATGTGTAAATTTTTAATAATAATAATAATAGTATCTTAATACACAAGATTATGTACCTAATAAGTGAATTCTCTAAGGAGTATATTAGAAGTATGTGTATTCTATCAGTCACTAAAATCAATCTTTTTTTTGTGAATCAAAGAAACGTAAAATCAAGTAATTTTTGATAACCTTAATAAACACAAGTAGTACATCGCACTCTAAGTATTTTGTTTAATATATATATATATATATATATATATATAGGGAAAAATAAATTAACCAAGTTTAAGAATATCTATATTTAAATAAGATAAATCAGTGCATTCCCGTTAGAAAATGGACTTAGTAAATTTTCTATTTTAGGGGAAAAGTAAATTTAATTTCAGACGTAATAGACTAAAATTAAGATTTCTAAAGTATCTAAGTAACGGGAAAAGTTCATCAGGAAATGCAGAAATCATCAAGCTTGGCACTGGGTAACTAGCCGAAACAGCCTTTTAGCACAAACTTTTAAAAGTTGGATTGAAACTTATCTGAATCTTGTGTTTCTGCTCTAAAGTACGAAGAATTACTGCTCTCACTATTTAGGGAATTGAAATATATTTTAACAATTTTTAGTGCAAGGGAACAGAATAAAAAATCTGACTGTCCCAGCCAGGACACAGACCTGGATCTCCTATTATTCGGGCCGGTGTATTTACCATTTATGATACCAGGACAATTCTGATAAGTTATTAAATTCCGGCACTAGTTTCGAGAGTCTAACCTCCGAGGCCGACGAATATATCGTTTTATACTCGGAGAAGCTGACACTGTCAAGCTGTTTAAATTACTCTCGTTACTTACTTTTAAATTTTAATTTTATAAATATTATTTTTTTCGTGGTATTTTATCCCACGTAAATTTTAAGTATTTTTTTCCTCTTGTGCATCTTTTCCGTTGCACTGAAAATTGTTAAAATTTATGTGGGATTAAATACCATAAAAAAAATTTATTAAACTAATAAGATATTGATTAGATATTCCCGTGTTTCTAATATAAGAAAATATTGACTTTACTTTATCAAAAACTGAAACGAACAATAGAGGAGATTTTTAAAATCGCTGAGGTATATTTTCGTCAAAACAGGAAAGGGGGGGGGGATATCATACACCGAAGTTCATTATTACATAAACCCTATTAAAATTTTCAAACTTCATCAATGCATAATATTAAAACATTATTTGACAATTATTTAATTTATATTAATGTTATGAATAAATTAATTACTTTGATATCCTATTTCACTTCCGATTTAAATTTAAAATAATTTCTTAACTCTGTTTGAAAAAAAAGGAGAGATGCTCTTAATGATTGCTGTAATATTGCATATGGTTGCTATAATTTGGAGGCAGATAGAATTCCACCTTACTCTAGGGTAATAATTATTAAAAATCGCTCATATTATGTGTTTATGTCATAAGATTTTTACATATTACAAATCTTAGAAATTTATAATTAGACGTTTTTTTGTTGGGGTTCGTTCGCTCAAGGTAGATCCAAAAAAACACAAATTAATAAAAACAACTGTATTTTTGAAATTATCTGCTATAATTTCGGATTACATTGTAAGCCATCTTGAGAGCTATCATGACGGCAAGGGGGGAACGTCGTGTCCCTAAGATCACATTTTCATGACTGAGAAATTTATTTATTTTTTAAAAATTCAGTTCAATTGTTTGTCATAGCTATAACATTATAAGAACTTTCATTTAGACTACCCCTCCACAATAACTGTTATCAGTTACTTATGAAACTTATGAACTCTTGTAGAAAAAATTCAAATTTGAAATTTGGGTTTTCTTGAATGTTAGGGGGCTGAACAGCTTAAAATTATATATATATATATATATATATATATATATATATATACACATAAGAAAAGCGGTGAAACAAAGGTACCGATAATGTCTGGATAGCCTCAAATGAAATCGGCCGAAAAGCAAGAGAAGTATACAAGTTTTAAATCCAGCGGTTATCAGGGATTAGTTTCCATCTGAAATCCCATTTTTTGCCCCACCTTCGTGTTAGAAAACACTTTTCTATTTTTTTGTTTTGCTTCCAATAGCATGGGAAAAAAAGTTCTTCGGCCCAGAAGTTTGTGATTGCTCTCTGAAACTTTGCCGTAATTCTAAACACGTCCTCTCTATAAATATATCGCAGAATACAACTCTACGATTTTAGGAATAAAATAATATTTTTATATAACTATTAAAAATCAGATGCATGTCTGTTATTAGAACTTTCTGTCTTATATAATCGAGAAAAAAAAAATCTTTAATACCATAGAAAAAAAAAAAAGTAAATTAGAAAAAAAAATATATGTATATCAATTTTTATCTTTATGTTTATTATTTGTTTTAACTCCCAATGAATGTTAATACTTAAATAAGGCACATGAGAGGCAGTGAAAACATGCTTGAATAATATTGTTTGGTTTTTATTATTTCTAAATGAAATAATATGTGGTAAATTTTATTTTACAATTTTTGTTTAATTTTCCAAACATAAGATATTTTACACAAACGAGTTGTTTTATGCATACTAATACTGCTACCACTACAAGATGACGCAGCAACCCCTGGTTGTTCCCCATCTCCTTAAGAGCCTCGGGCATTCGGCTTTAGTTTCTCCAATTTCGAACCCCAAGCAGGTCTTGTGCATTCTGTGTCACACGACACTTCAGCGAAGTATGGGCCGTCCATCTCTTCTAGGGCGATGACTTTCTTCTTCTAGAATTCTTCTTGGCAGAAGAAGATGACTGGAGCTCTTCTGAACAATATGACCTGCCCACCGAAGGAGCCCCAGCTTCAAAAATGTTGCTATATCTATGTCATTGAGGAGCTCATAAGGCTTCCTGTTCTTTATTTTAATCCAGCCTCTCTTATCTTTTACTGGCCCATAAATCCCACGTAGGATTTTTCTCTCCAAGATAAGGAGATACTTTTTGTTCTCACTGGTTAGGGTCCATGTTTGGGTGGCATATGTTGGAAAATGTATTTCATATAGTGAAAGGTAGCCTACCTAGCTATCTAGCGGAATAAGAGTTTCCTGAAAGTAGGATTTGTCTTCCTTCTCATGAGCTTGCTCCTTAACTATTTAAACAGACCAAAATAATATTGTTTAGCAGAAGACATCCGTTGTTTGATTACAACAGTTACATTATTTGTGGCTATGACCTGAGATTCAAGGTATGTGAACTCCACCACTCTCTCAAAGGTACACGATTCTAGAACTACTAGTCTTTCCTGGGTATGACACTTACCCTAGCTTTATGAAAGAGTCAGAACATACTAACATTATTCTAGATGGTTCATGCTTCTCTATCAACCCTTTCGTAACACCAAGTTACACACAGGAGGGTTGCCAAGGCATCTAAATGCATTAATCTTCTGTTGTATGCAAAAATCTGCCGAGTAATCTAAATGCATGCGGACTTTGCACCTAATATCCATCATCCTCATCTTAAGAGACGTATAAGCATAAAATAAATATACACAAAATACACTCAGAAACAACCAAATGTGTGTGTGTGTGTGATATTTATTTGCTAATTGATACATTTGAATGATTTTTTTTTCCTTTTTTGTATATACTACATAGGATCACTAAAAATATAATTATTAGAAGAAATATAAAATTTAATCATCAGGACAACCTCAATAGCTTTATTGCTTTTAGAAAATTCGCTAATAAGTATTTTATACTCACTTGAGATTCGGTAGATTTCGGTATAACCTAATTTTTACCCCAACTAAACTTAACAAACCTCACCTATAAGCTGACTTTAATAAACCGAGATTGAGTAAGCCTCTTTGCACACCCTTCCAATCTCTTCGCCTGGGGTTGAACTCATCCTTTCTTTGTCCCTTCTCTCGGATTCTTATCTTTATAAAGGGTCTTTCCTCAAACTGCTACTTCCCTTGTGCTCTTTGTAGCTGATTCTATTCAGTTCTTGTAACAAATTTCATCCCTTATTGAACGTGCACACTCCTTCACCAGAGTTTTATTAACTTCTTCTATTCAACTCCTAAATCCGTGAATAAAAGGCTAAATATGACATATTTAAATTTAATATCTTAATGGTACCTTAAAAGATTATTAAAATTATAATAAAAATTATTTTATCACAGAGTATTCTTTATTGCTTGGGTAGAAAAAGCATTGCATTAAACATTAATAACATCCTTCTTTACTACGATCTGTAAGACACTTTTTTTAAAACTATAATTTATAAAGAAAACTGACCATATTGAGTTTAATAACACAGTTAGAGAAGATTTTTTTTCTGTCTCCGATCATATATGTCGAGAGACCTTTGGCAAAATACACTTACTTCTGTAAAATTTCAATAGATCTTCAATCCTACATTAAAACTATAAATATAGTCCGTTCCAGTATACACATACACACACACCCAAAGATATATATATATATATTAAAACA
>KZ807316.1:75249-88385 GCA_000696205.2 Oncopeltus fasciatus | reverse complement strand
TATATATATATATATATATATATCGTTGGTTAAGCTTTTCATAGAACCTTTATCGCTATGGCCACATTCTCAATAGGTGCAACAGATATTTGAACAACCTACTGAAATTTGCGTGAAATCTCAGATCTTATTGCTTTTAACAATTTTTTAATTTTCTACAATTTTTTATCTAATGAGGAAGTAGAGATATGGAAAAAAACCGAATATATTTGGTTTAAAAAATAATGTGTAAAACAAAAGTCATTCAATTGTTTTTTAAAGTTAAAATTGAATAATTTAAAATAGTTAAAAAAAATAAATTCCTTTATTTTATTATTGTTATTCAAGAATATATTTATAGCCACTTGTGTTGATGCTTGCGATTTTGTCTCAAATAATCGGTATTCATTCCCACTGGAATATAGTAATTACTTCAGTATTTATTTATTTATGGAACTCCTCTATCCCCGAATTATTGAAATATGAATAAGGGTTTTGCTTTAGTCTCATTTCTTCTCCTCCCATTCAGTAATATAGGATCATGGAGGGAGAATCAATTTACTGGTAACTAACCTAAGGTCGAGGGGAAAGTTCTGTTTATTTATCAATAGAAGCTTGTCTAGGAAGGAATTGAAATTATCGCGAAACCCTAGATGATTTGGATGAATTTCTTCAGCCAATGTGCTGCCGATAGTATTTTAAAACCCAATCAGAATGAATGAGATATTGAAGGGTGTCTTACAGTAATCAAAAAAATAGGTCCAGCAATAAGAAAGACTTCAGGTATTCTGTAATGTCAAATAAGTCATAACACCGACCAGAATTATGAATGACAGATGAGTATTATATATTGTACATTGAACAAGTCTTTGGAGCACGGTCTGATGTATGTATGAATGTATCTACGTTATCTAAGCGCTTCCTATACTTACTCCTGGCCAGTCTTGTGCCTTCCTCTGGCTTATAAGAAAGAATTCATCATTTTGTCCTACCACAGGAAGCCACCCTGGACATGAGGTAATGACGAAGCACTCATCCATAGATCGGCCCACCGAAAGACCTGGAAGGACGACCCAAGCCCCCAATAATGAAGACTTCTCAAAGGAAGACCTAGGGAAGATCGTGGCTTTGTCCGTGAGGGGCTCAGTCGATGGAGTTATTGTTCCTTACGAGGACAATAGCTGGCAGCTAAAACCTTTTAACTACGCCCGCTTTCAAAGAGATTTTTTACAGTCACCCTCAAGTGTCAAGTAAAACATGCTATTATGTGCCTCAAGGGGCATATGTAGACTTCATCATTTTAATTCTTCAAAAGAATGAAGTAATTAATAAAGGAGTTTTTTACTTACAAACTCATATATATATAATAATCTAATAATATAATAATATATATATCCCTTCTATATTATAATAACTATATAATCATGCACACGTTCATATACATAATAAACGCATAAAAGCATATTTATATATAAGTATACTAAACATTTCTAAATGCCCACAACTTGACAAATGAATATATGCTTACCACTACTCCGATCTGTTAAGTGTCTCTCCAATATTTTTTCTCCACCTGTTTTGATTTTTACTCCCCAAAAACTGAGAGTAATTTAATTAAATATCTAACCAAGAGTGTGACCACAAATTTACTATTACACGAAGAGTATTAACAGTGCAAACTATTTATAAAATATGGAATTTTATAATGGTAGCAACATGAGCCGCAGTTTAACTTTATTTACTAAAAGAAGCTTGGCACAATGATAATATATTTTTGTGTCAAATGTTTAATAATTTACAAAAATCAATTTGAAGTTAAGTCATTTCAATACATTTGATGTGTAGTAAAAATAAATAAACGATAAAAATGTTTATTAACCGTAAAAAAAGAAGGTTGCGGCATCTTTCCTACATAGTTAAATTAATATTTTAACAAGATTTCTACGAATATTTGAAGTATGAAGTATAATAACAAATGATATAAAGATTTTTTTATTTCTGCTTTTCCACTACTCCTCTTCTCTTCTCGATCCTAATTGCAGAAAACTGAATATTCTGCAATATCTCAATTGTTTAAGAAGCGGAGATATTCTAAATCTACTCGAGTGAATCGCCAATCTTCGAGGTGGACAAATAAGTTTTCTCAGTGCACTTGGCTCTGATGATGGGATCATGTCCTGAAAGTGGTAAGCTATAAATAATAAAAAAGTGTGCGGATAAATGAATTTTGTTTCGTTGTTGTATCTAACAGATGATAGGATCAGGTTATAGGGCGATCAACATCATGGTTATTACGCCCTGACTATTTCTAACAGATGATGTTCTCATAGCAGATTTTTTTAAAACATTTTACTAAAAGAGGATCTATCCAGAGACGAGAAATGCACGGGCATATGTATGTGTATGCAAGTACATATTATAGATTGACTTTTTAGAAAATTTATTATTTTATTTGTTTATTTATAGTCTTAGCCTCTCGGAGTTCTTGTAGGGAGGGGCTATCTACATGTTGCCACCCTATTTTAAAACCACATGGCTCAGGTCAAGCTTTTACTTTTTTAGAATAAAAGATTGCCCTGGGCGGGATTCACACCCGCAGCGTCAGGATTGCGAGTCCCGAACGGATCCCATGAACTACCCTTGTGCCCCATTGTTTGTGACTATAGGTCACAATTTCTGATCATTCGTAACAAATCATTTTAACTAGATTGCGATTAAATTAAAAATAAAACAAATATATTTCCCATAGGAAATATTAATTTGATATTACATAAAAGAAAAAAGTTCTTAAAGACTAGTTCTAAACTGCCCAGGAAGAAAACAAAATGGGAGACGCACACATTTTTGTTTGATAAATTGTCAAATATATATATATAAGATTTTGTGAAAAGTGTAAGGTATATAAAGGTTTTAAAACTATTTGTCAACCTAATATGTATCTATATTTTTTAAAAATATAACAGTAATAATATTGAAACTAAGAAAAATTATTTTTTTGTAACCTAAGAGTCATTATTGGATTCAAATAATGAGTCATAATACAGAATGAGGGAAGTCCAAATATATCTTCTGGTTAATTTCTTATATGTCACCATGATAAACGTTATTCATATTATGTTTTAATATATAATATTCAAAAATGACATTTTAATACTGTAACTTTATCAACTTTTAAGTAATCTTAACATGAACAAAATTACGACATTTATGTTTGTTCTTCTATTATACCCTTTTGTTCTTATATTAAATCAGCCAATTACCAACGGTTATGCCAAGGTAAATAGCTTAGCTTATAGATTTTAGTAATTGGTTTTAAATTATTGTTTTAAATATAAGTGTTAAGTTAAATTATAGCACGAAGTTGAAAATTCGCGAAAAACTGACTGACTTTCTGAGTTCCTATGAGATAGAAATTTTTTTTTTTTTTTTATAATTTCAAAAATGAATGGTTTAGCATAATGAATACCACAAATAAAATTAAAGTATGGTACCCCATTCCGTTCTGGAATAGCCAAAGGGAAGTTGCACTTTATTCTCAAATTACGAATAATTTAAAATTTTCTTTTAAGTAATTTTCTTTTGATGCCGGGAATTTGCAATGCGAATGACAGTAACGAGGGATGGTCAAGAAATTGCTGAATATTCATATACGTTTTATCGAGTTAGGGCTTATCTAATCAATCGTGGGGTGAACCAACGATGATGAATAGCACTCAATGCATTTTTATTCAACATGTTCTTAAGGACTTAAAATCAAGGAGGGATGAACAAAGCACTTCTTCAAATCACTCACCAAATAATTATCAAGTTATTCAATATTTTTGTAATTTAATTATTTTACATTTTGTTTATCACTACGTATCTATATTAATATACTCATATAACTCAAATAATTATGTATAATTTTTAAAAAGTAACACTATGAAGAAATGAAGTTCAACAACAGTAATTCTAAATAAAAAGTTGAAGAACCTAAAAATTATTTATCACTTAAAAAATTACTTAAAAAAGTTTTTTCTTCAGAAAATGAAGATGTCTACGTAAGAAATTCGCTTAAATGCTGCTTACTAGCGATCAGAACACCAAACTTATTTGCGTTAGGGGATTTAAACTAAATTCAGTGCAAGGAATCTCGAGGTGAACAAATGTTTGTCAATTATTTGAAACGCAAAATAATTCCTATACTTCGTTGGCATAAATTGGGCATAAATGGGGAAAAATAGTAAATATGGTCTTAAAAGCTCAAAAGACCATTAAAGAATGTTGACTCTCACGGTTTAGAACATTAACGTTCAAATGGTTGATGGTTAGTTGGCCGTCTCGAATATCATGTGAGAATGGTCGGGGTTTCGGCCAGGAAGAAAAAAATATACACCAAAATTTGGAGTAATATTTTTATTTATGCCAACGTTTCGGCTTAGCTAGTAAGCCATCATCAGGGCAATGGCGTTGAGTGGAGAAATCTCCCCAGGGTGGTTGTTCACATTGTAAACTGCAGAAAACAACATTTCAGTTGGTTGTTCAGTTGTTTTCTGCAGTTTACAATGTGAACAACCACCCTGGGGAGATTTCTCCACTCAACGTCATTGCCCTGATGATGGCTTACTAGCTAAGCCGAAACGTTGGCATAAATAAAAGTATTACTCCAAATTTTGGTGTATATTTTTTTCTTCCTGGCCGAAACCCCGACCATTCTCACATGATTAACGTTCAAACATAACGATTAACATCCACTATGCATTATAAATTCCTTTCAAAGCACTAAGAGTAAAGTCTAAATTGGCCATAAGTCCATTAAGTCTTCATTTAAACCCCCTCCCTCTCATCTGACCTCAATCTATAAAATACGGCCAACTGTTTGGAAGCAGTAAACCACATACCTAACTCTGACTCACTATTTTAGATTTTAGAGGCGGGACGTGGCTAGCCCTCAATTTTATGTTCTTACGAAGCGTAATTAATTTAATAAAAATGTTTATATAGCTATCTACAAACACTCATTATTAGGCTATTTCTTTTTCTTCTGTATAGAATTAGGGAAGAAACAAATACATTTAAAGATATTTATGATTATTTTAATTAGTCCTACTACTACTTCCCCACCTACCGTTTTTCCTAATTTTGAATATTATGAAACTGATCTATTGGATCTCTTCATTATTATAGATTAATATAACTTTAAAAAAACAGATATAATAATTCTCGTAATTCATTCCTTTCCCTGGCTTTCTCATCTAAAAAACTTTTTTCATCATATTGTGATTTACTTAAAAGGAGAGTTTTTTTTTACCGTATATATTAATATTAGATAATTTACTTATTATGATAAAACCTACATGCATGAGGTAGTTATCATTGCTCACAACCCTTGCCTTTTAATAAATTTGATTTAGTTTTTACATCTTAATACTCAATACAGATAATATAAATAAATAAATATATATATATATAAAGGGTGAAGTAGGTTGACCTCCTTCTTCAATATATTATGAAATTCTGTAAAATTTTAAATAAAAACTTATTGGGTACTTAGATGAGCTGAGATTTTTTTTTTTTTTTTTTTTTTTTTTTCCCCATGGGGAGGTACAGCATCTATAAAAGTTTTAAGGTCGTAATTGATCTCTACGGTTTCTATATTTCATTTTGTATATCATATAGAGGTATTTTATTGAAAGACGAAACGATGATTATTACTAGTGTTAGTCGCTGAAAGAAAAATCCCAGTCTAGCCATGTTGATGAGATCAGCAAATATCGCTCAAATGAATAATGAATATCGAATTAAGAGGGTTTTTTTTTTTTTTTTTTTTTTTTTTTTTTTTTTTTTTTTTTTTTCCCCCCCACCATTTTTTTTTTTTTTTTTTTTTTTTTTTTTTTTTTTTTTTGGAACAATTCTCGTTGATACCCGTTTGGATTTTCCTTTTGCTCTAGTATTTTGGAAGAAGAAACTACCACTATGTCGGACTACAACTTTTTTCTAGACTTGGGGGATTAATCTCTCATTGCACTCAGTCTTGTAAGGTGGAAGGTCAGGCTTGATCGATACGCATTTCTTTCTCCTCGAGTTAAGCCGTTATTGAGTACTCTATTATTATTGTCCTGCTTATTACAGCGCAAAAAAATAAATTATGGTAGTCAGAAAATGAAAATATGGCATGTCTTTATGTACTTTCAAAATCTGGGATCGAACTCAGGCTGAATTGGCCTGTTTAACAGCTAGAGACGCTTACTTTTAATCTTTAGGAGGAATGGAACATGACAGATGGGCTTAACGAAGACATTCACTTGTTTTCTTAGATAAAAAAAAGTAAGTAATCTTTAACTTTGTCTTTTTTTTTTAATATACTCAACATAAAATTCTCAGATTTTCCAATTCAAATTTAGGTAAATACCTTACTCATAAACAATCTTAGAAATAAATCAAAAATTTTATTTTCCAATAATAATATAAGTTCTTTACTTATTGGTTCTTAAGACAAAAAAAAAAATTACTTCAGGCAAATATGTGGTCGAAAAAAATTAATAAAAGCTCTGCATAAAACGTACTTATTTGGCATGCAAGATTATACGTAATTATTAAATTTTCTTGCAAGATGGCGAAGCTCAGTAAAATAACACATTTTTAAAGAACATTAATTCTTCTTATCCAATAACTTGCTTTATATAACATAATATTGATGCAAATGTTTGGCAGCAGGAGTTAAGGAATTTTTAAATGATGTGGGAAATTACTATTTCATTGTGTGATTTTACTTATTATTTATTATTTAAATTTTATGGATTTTGTGTAAAATTAATAAAATTTAAATTCTATGTTCCTCATTTGTACTAGTATCTTTGTGTAATATCCGACCGACCCCCACTCAAGTAGGCTTAATTAGGTTTAATAACTACCATACACAAAGAAATATCATAATATATAATTTTTTCCCTACAATGTCATTTTATTTATGTTTTACACAAGAACAATTTTTGTCACTAGATTATAAAATTAAAATTTATAGTTTCAAGTTAATACATACTTCTAATTGTTCAATTTTGATCCGAAATTCGAAAAATATTTTTTTTATCACTAAATGAATATTTTAAAGAATTTTATTATCAAAATAATAATAAAATAAAATTGGAAAGAAAAATTATCAATGCACTTGAAGTTCCGAATAAACACATTAATTTCGCTCTTGAACGATCAGTCTTCACTAAGTTGATGTCCACCCAATCATATTCGAATTTTCCACTAAAATGATTCCCAAAGAGAATAATTAATAACACAACACTCCTACTGACTGAATGCAAGTTCATATGTACACAGAAATACTGCAAATAATAACAATTGTCACCACAAATCATCAAAGTAAACTTTCACCTACTCATATTGTATAGACAAGTCAGGAGACACAATGCACAGTTTAAATGCCATATTTAGTTTCACTATTTCAAAGGTATGAAGGGAGATTTACTCGGCCCTAGTAATAAATATTCTTTAGTAGCTTTCTTAATAAGAGTTTTTTATATAATTGTTATAAAATGTAAAAATTTTGGGAAAAAGAAATGAACATTGGCGTTAAATTAAAGTTTCTCATTCAATTTAATGTTTTTATAACACATAATGTCCATTTTTACATATATAAAATTGTGTGAATTTTTTTAATTTATAAAGGGGTTTAACTAAGAAACTTAATCAGTCAAAAGTAAGATTTTAATTTGTTAAAAGTTAAGCTTATAACATAAGTTCAACGGGGATCAGTACAAAATTTTAATAAGCTTCTTTTAGTTCTGTAAAAATAAAAATTTAGATAATGATGAATCTAAAATATTTAGATAAAACAACTACAGCACTAATGAGTCAATTTAAACAATTCAGTCAATTTACGCAGCTGTTGCGTTACATCTAATTTTTTGTACACAAATCTAATAGTCCTCAAGTAAGATGAGGTTGACAAGTGTCAAAAATTTTTCCATAAGAAGAAATTAATGAACGAAGGCAATAAGCTGGTTCACCATTAGTGATGGTGGAGTTGCATTGATCACGAACTATAAAGGAAGGCTGACAGTCGATAGCTATGGCAGTATACACTTGAGCGATTACGTCACGCCCACCTCCCCTGGAATTGAGTCTTCGGTCGATTGATTGATGGTCAACCAGTTACCAACTCCTCTCACTGTCTGCAACTTAAGACCTTCTGTCTTCCAGAAGAGAGATAGCTCTTCACTTCGGCTCTGGAATATACGCCTACTGGAAATATAATCATAGTGTAAAATCCGTTGAGATGGCTTCACATATGAAATTAAGATTGTTATACCTAAAGGTGTTCATATAGAATGACTCAATTCCATGTAAGCAAATGTTGGAATAGAAACCAACGTCAGTTGACGAGCAAAGTTATATAATATGGAAAATTTCTTAAGTTTTCAGTAATTTACGAAAGGTAAATTTATAAAACTTATGATCAGAAGCATATGAAAATTATTTGAAATTTGAAAAAGAAAGAAGAAAATAAATATCAAGATTCCACAAACTAACCACACATTACACAAATGAGTCAGTGAAGTGAGATATTTTCTAAAATGTTTAAGTGTATGCCGTGATAAAACAAGGTTAGATAATTGCTATAACTATATAAATTATTAAAAAAACCTTCCACCTTTCTAAAACTACCGAAAAAAGTATCTTAGAATTGATGCACTACTTCGTAGACACCAATATAAACCAATCAATACAAGATAGTCATTTCAATGACTTTAATAACCTTTTAAAAAATAACCTGCTTCTTCAGAGACAGGAAATAATAAACCACCTGAACCTAAAATACATACATTGCAGTGAAAAACAAATTTCTAACTAACACTAAAAAAGAGCCAACTAACATGGAGGTAATATTAAAGAGTTCATTTTATTGCCCTTTATGGTAGAAAAAGTTTGAGTGTTAAATAAATTACGCGGTTTGACTAATACATATTAGTCGTAACATTACGACCTGCACGAAGGTGATTAGAAAGGTAGGAGGCCACACACGGCCTGTTACCTATCCGGTGTTACCTGTGAGAGCCCACTTCATACCATCAAGTCGTAGCTCTCGCGTACTTTGGTCTAAATACTCCGGGATCTTTACCTCGGATACCGAAAAGAGTACCTTTGTGCTATTGAAGGCTTTTCCTTTATGGAACCACTAACAAGTGCCTTTAGGTTAACTAAAAATTGAATTTAAATGAAATGCAACTATGGCAAAGACAAGCCAAGCGCATGTAATGGTAATAGTCTCATCACTAAGTCTTATTTCTGTAAACTGGAAAGTTCTCGTCGTGAATAAACAAAAGCCCTGTAATCCACTGTTACATTTACATTTTAATTTAATACCTTTACTGATAAAAAATATTTATAAGAAAATTAGACAACCCAGATTTAAGATAAATAACTCTAGCACCGTTCGGAGTGCTTCACATCACATTCATTGTTTCATTAGGATGAATAACGCGCTGCAGAAAAGATGTGAAATGTGCTGAGAACAACGGGTGAGGTAAACTTTCTTTCATACCTGATTCCTCTAAAATTATATGTACGTGTTTGAAAGTACAGGTCCCAACTTTGAAAGGCAACCCCTAGCTTTAGAGGGTAGCTTCCCTATCCCTTACGGGTGGAGTAACTGCCTTCGATTCAGTGACGAAATGCTTTCGCATCTAGAACATATGTTCAATCATCACACATAATTGAAATTGCAAATGTAACACATTAAATAAAATCCTTTATGGAATACCCATCACAAACACAAACACGTTTTTTATTTATCCCCACGAAATATCCTAACTAAACAGAAAACTAAAATTACCTCTAGAAGAGACCCTATTCCAAAATAGCGATTAAGAAGCAAATGTTAGGCTCAGGGTTTATTTATTGTTTAAATATAAATTCATTAGAAAATTTAATGTACTTCTGAGACTTAGTGATGTTCTTGAAAAATGGTTGTGATAGTCACTTTCAAGTGAAGAAATGATAAAACCGCACCAGGTAATTGTGTTGAGACTATAACTTGAGGAACATTTCTATTTGAAATTTAGGTTCCAATCATAGGAATACACCAATACACTGCTATTTTACTATTATACTTTAATTTTTTTTAATGAAATACCACTTCGCAGAAAAAAAAAATTAATTTAATTGATTTTAATGATATTTAACTAAGTAATGGAACGAAAACAGAGATAAGGTAATTCCAAAATTGCATTATATTTCTACATTTTCATATTTTGAATTAAATATATTTCTTTACTTAAAATATATTTCTGAGCAATCAAAACAAGCTTGCAAAGAAAACAGACTGTTTTAAGGAATAGTCCAGTGATAATTTATTACCCATTGCCTAAATATTTATTTTTCCGTTAAAACTAGAGTAGCAGTTCTAGATGTTACCATTTTATAAATCACACTAAAAGCCATCTATTATTTGTTAGTACTATGAAAAATACATTTAGTAACCAACCCATAGATGATTGTGGACACGCCACAATCGCAGATATTTTTGAATTTTGTGGAAATCCCACATTATCGCATAAACTAAGTTATTGAATTCGAGCATTTAGAAAAATCTACTTAGATAATTTACTTCTGATTAAGCCAACTAAAAAGAAATAATCAATAACTGGGGTTAATTATTGTAGTCAGATATATGATTTCTTTAACTGGTCCAAGATGTCCCTCAGGGGCTGGCCTATTTTATTTCGAAAACATTTAAGAGAATAACCTCAACCGGTTCTGAAGTAAATCGAGTAAAATATTGCTTTGTTGAATAATTGCGAAGATTAATCAGTTGTATAGAATAGAAATTGGAAATAGTATTTTTATAAGACGGCATTATTTTCTCTAAAAAATTGTGAAATTATTTATTGCATAAAACAAAATGCATTCTTGAAGAAAGAAGAAAGGGGAAGACAGTTGGATTACATGGACTATATCTAACCCTACTCCAGACATGTCCACTCCAGACCAGAGAATCCCTGGCAAATTGAACTGCAGAGCTTAAACTTTGACAGGGGACTTCCTGGGCATGGCAGGAACATGTAAGAACAGCTGTGAGGTCAATTTACTCCATATACATGTAATTGTATCGCCCAATCAGATTGAATACATAATTTTGCTTTGAAAACGGACTGGCCTTCAGAAAGTTTGGTGAAAGTAAAAGTAATTCATATGAAGAATTGTGACGGAAAGTCTTTCATAGATTTCACACAGTATGGATAGTTAAAATCAGTATTCATATAAGTGAGTGATTTATGTAGGAATAAATATGATTTAAAATATAATTGCTAAAAAAATATTCAAAAATAGATAATCTGAAATCTAGGAAATACATAGGAGAAGTTAAAATATAAAATATATGTATTTGTATGTGTGTATGCGCGCGCAAGCTCTAACTACTCCAAAAAAGGAACTAGTGGAATATGAACACTTTTGTAAGTCATCACAAAATACTTTAAAAAGTTTATTACAGATGAGAAGCACTTCTCAGTGACAGCAAGTGGTAAGACATCTTTACAGGCGTTCCCCAAGGGGATAGCTATGGAAGTGTGTTTTTTTACGCGTGGAGCCCGAACTCTACTTTGGTAATTCGAATACTTTCGAGTTCCACCTTCAGCCCCCGACTAACTCAGCGGAATTCTCTTCAATCTTCCCCTCGCCCACCTTGCAGAAAACTTTCTAATCAAAACTACACCACACTCCCAACAAAACTCAGACGTTAAGAGATCATACATATCCGCTTCGTATAACATAAAATGCTCATTAGAGTGATGCGAATATATTCAACGCCAAATCTATTATTACATTTCTCCGCTTATTGATTCTTTTAGTAGTGTACATTTCATTAGAAATGTCTTTCTGTTGATATTATTTGAGTTCTTTAAAAAAATAAAAAAAAAATTTACTGCAATTTTCCTGAAAAATAAATATCATGACTCCCCTTATTCAAATATTTTTTTAATTAAGAAATTTTGCAATTTAACTAGTAAATCAAATAAAAAAATATTAAAATAAGATGATTTCCTGTTTCTTAAAGTTATAGACCCTTCAGGAAGTATGAATGGGTTAAGCACGTTCAAAAATCTTAAATTCATAACTCATTTAAAAAAAACTTCCTTAAAATGTAGTTTTCGTAGAAAAAATAAAGAAACATTATTTAAGAAAAATTACTTTTTCACCAGTGACTTTTTTTATATAAATATACGAAGACATTATTTCATTTGGTCTTCCACCACAGACCAAGAGAAAGCTTAAATTCCAAATTTCCATTCTGTATTATAAGAAATTAAATTGCCCGCCCAAAATTCGAATTTATTATAATAAAATATTTCCTTCAATTTACGATTTTTTAAAACTTTTTACCGAACATAAATGTTGGACAATTTTCATTCATTGGATCTGATGTCATGAGAATAGGTCTTCCTCAACATTCTCATTATTTTTATTTATCCATCTTCGGCACCATTTGGGACGATATGGCGTGACTTAATTCTCAAGTCTCGGTATGCTTCTTCAGGTTTTTTTTTAAATTAAATAAACTGTTTCTATTAAATTCATCTTTAAGCATTTTAGGTAAGAAGAACTTAAGGAACAAAATTTATTTATTCAGAGGAATTGAAACTATACTATGATTAAACAATTATTGAGAGGGAATAGAAAATAAAAAACTATCTGTACCAGCCAGGAATCGAACCTGGATCTCCTGCTATCCGGGCCAGCGTGTAAATCATTTGCACCACCGAGACTAGCCACGTTTCTTTTGTTATTTACAGTGTGTACTTTAATTTTATTAACTTTATATTCTATATCTGAGAAAGTTATATTCATTATATTAAAATAATTGCTTAAGTCTTTTATATAACTTTTGTTATTATCTTGGTCATGTCTCAAAATTATGATTTACTGTTCTTTAATGTTTTTATATTGAGAAAATAAAATGTCTAATTTATAGTTATGTCTGAACGTATGTTCTGTTGTTTGTATTCTGGCTTGTCCTATGTTGATAGGTAGTATTCCTAAGTTGTCAGTTACATTCTGTATGAAAATAGTAGAAGCAACCTAAATTTGGATTATTTGTATTAGTTAATATAATTATTTTTCTTATTTATTTATTCATTCATTTATTTTATTAATTTATTCAATTA
>KZ807316.1:19631-54010 GCA_000696205.2 Oncopeltus fasciatus | reverse complement strand
AAAATATATATTTATTTATTTTACTACCCATATATTTGTTGTTTTATTGTATACGAACCTTGAAAAATAAATAATATACTTCGAATTGTTGGCTAAAAGTGTTCATTTGTGACCGATCACCAGAAACTCCAAACTTTGCTCACACTTATCTATTTTTTTTTTTTTTTTAAATAAAAATGTATGTAGAATAGAATGTTTTCAAAATTAAATTGTCTATATCAGTGAGATAGTCCAGAGAATAGGGCCGTTTTATCTATTTTTACAACTCATCAATTTCTCATTCGTTTGTCGGCTTCTTACTACAATTAAACGTTACACTTGCCTTTTTCTTTGTTTTATAACTCCTATGAAACCAATTATAGTTATATAGAGATTAGAAGTTAGGTAGCGACTAACTCTTAACACTTATGGCTTTTATTTCTAGAAACAAGCTTGTCCAGATGCAGGACTCCAGCCCACAGGACTTGAACAGCAGTCCCATAGCAAAAGCTTATTTATACGAAACCCTGTCAAACTGTCCTAATAGATAAGCCTTCAATGTTTTTCCTCTTTCGGAATGACAATTTGATGTTGTTTGTAGTTTTAACGAACTCAACTTCTACGGTTATCAGCGCCTATCTTATATTATTATATCTCAAATTCATAAAACACACAAATTATAATAACAGTATTACATAATTATAATAAGTTATTTTGTAATTCTAAGTTTCACTTATGTTACTTTTCTTTGACATTGATGCATGGGGTCAATTTTACTTGGGGATCTTGGGAGATAAGAGAAAACAAGGGCTCAAGCCACCAAGCCCAGACCCCGACCCTCACCCCGGGACAGCTCTGCCTTAGAAGGCTCACATTTAGGTGGCTGACTATCTGGTTCGGGGTTGAGGGTGGGCTTGGTGGTGCCAGGCTAACCAAACCCTCTGGACTATCTTAAAGTTGGGCCTGCAAATGCGCCTCTCTCTAATAAAAGATTATCTGAATCGTGTGAAATTTCTATTTAAATCGAGTTGAAGAGAGATACATCTCTAATAAACAATAAGACTTCATTTAAAATAGTGGGGTAATTTTACTTTGTTGTTATATAGTGACAAAATGCTAATGGAAGTATAGCCATAAAGAAGGTACAAAAACGGCTAATATGAAACTCGTTATATATTTAAAAGAGTAAATAATTGATAGGTTCCCTCCGACTGCCACAAGGATCCCTTCACAACCTATTTCGCTACTCGCGGGAAGTTGTGCTTTATTGCTTAATTATTAACTGCCCGTTTTTGCTCAAGTTGGTGCCAGCTCTAACGAAATCCATTATTTAAAATAACTATTAGCTGATGGCTTGTTGCCTAAGCAATACGTCAACCATTATTAAATAAATTAAGGAGCTAAATAAGGACATTATTTTTGTTTTGTTTTATTCGATGATGGGTTTCAATGCTATGGCATGAATCATAGATTAAATGGGCGAGGACACACAAGAGAAATTTTCCTATTAATCAGAAGGATTTACTTGAAGATGAATAGATTTTCTAATATAGTCGAAATTTAAATATAAAAATCTACGATGATGTTTGATATGTAGCATAAATTGTGTTATTTCTGCATAATAGCAATAAATATTTCTTAAAGTCACAAAAAAAAACTGTACAATAACTTACACACAACTATTATAAAACAATAACTTTAAAATAACTTTTCAGCAAGTGAGCAAACAAAAAAAAACGGTCTCTACTTGACCTTAAAGAATACTTGACATCAAAAAGAAAACTCACTGCAGTGTTTCCTTTCGGCTCTTCTATTGTCCTTCGGTTTAGTGGACCCTAAGATGTCTCATATTTTTTCAGGATACTTTTGACGCTACAAAAATATAATGCGGAAAAATGGAAGAAATGAATTTAAAAATTACAATCTAAATTTCTATAAACACAGATATAAGGTACCAAAACGTCACACTCGAAATTACAATGCTAAATATAATACAATGTAAGCCGAATCGTTGGCAGATAATTTATAAAATAAACTTTTTTTAATTTGTATTTTTTGGATCTACTCAGACCGACCCCCCTCCTACGAAAAAAAAAGTTGCTTCCTTATAAAAACAAAAATGAAGAACAAGAATGTAGGTGCTTTTGCACAAAGATAAAGGTAAGTTAATTCCAATTATTATTTCCATTGAATATTAGCAAAGGGAATTTTGATACCTATGTGCATCATACAGTATTTTATTTCTAATAGATGTATGAATGAAGGGACCTTCTGAGGTAATAAATGACAAAAACAATCGTTATTTTGGATATTGTTTGACGCCATTAGCAAAAAAAATGTTTTTTAAGCAAACTAGTGTCAGAGCAGCGAGATCTCTGAGGCAGGACTGTCACTAAGGCAAGAAAAATCCTCCGGAAAGTTATCTCGGTGGACGTGGAGAGGGAGATGCTGGCGGACTTCCAGAGCTGTCCCTATCAGCTGGACAGTAAATCCTGTCTCCAGAACTTACTGGAAAAGATACGTTTCACGCCGTCAAAAGCCTCTGGAGAAAACCGTTCATGAAATATTAGCCTCGACTTCCCAACGACCACCGCATTTAATTAAGTAAGTAAACTTTCATTTGAAGAAAATAGTTCAATAAGCCAGAAGAGAAAAATATTTAGAAAATATTATTTTTATAAAGGGATCAACATTTAAACAATATTATTAACATCAATTAATATATATCATTAATATAAACGCAAATAATTTTCTTCTCAAATAAAGACATTAAACATTGAATCAGTAAATTACACAATAAGGGAAACAAAAACTTTAAGAAAACATGAGTAAAATTTATTTCTTAATTTCTCAAACCAGCATAGAAGAAGCCATCACTAGATGTGCAAATGCATAGCTGACCCGACACGGTTCAACCAGGAAGAAGAAATTGTACATAGAGTATTTATTATTAGATTTTTTTTTGTGGGAGGGGGGTCGGTCTGGGTAGATCCAAAAAATACAAATTAAAAAAAAAGTGTATTTTATTAATTATCTGCCAACGATTCGGCTTACATAGCCATCTTCAAGGTTATTATAAAGGCGAGAGATAACCTTCAGTCATGAAAATGTGATCTTAGGGACAGGGCGTCTTTTGCCTTCATGATAACCCTGAATATGGCTTACAATGTAAGCCGAAACGTTAGCTGATAATTTATACAATACACTTTTTTTTATAATTTGTATTTTTTGGATCTACCTAGACCTAACCCTAACAAAAAGAAAAACATCTAATAATTATATTTACGGTCAAAAAACTCTCTATTTGAATAGAGCATTTATGTTTTTATTAGAATTATTGTTGTGTTCTTAGAATATAGATATTTGTAGAGCTAAGGGCACTGAAGAACAAGTGATAATATTTTCTAAATTAGCTTTAAGTAATGACTTCAATTCTATAATATATCAACAAAAATATTTATAATCTATGTCATTATAAAGTTTTATCTTGGTTACCTATAATTTATTATAGTAACTAGCACAAAAAGTCATTAATGAAATGACCAAGTTAAAAATACCAGACAGACAAATGAAATATCCCTTTCAAGAATAAAAAAGTTGTTTCTCATTTGTTAAATGTAAATTGAACAACTAAGGTCTCCTAATTTTTTTACTAACGTAGATACAGAATCTTTTTTTTTTTTTTTTTTTTTTTTCAAATTAGGTAAGTTCTATAAATAAGGTATGTAATAAAGATAGTAAAGGCATTAGGGAAAATTGCACTTTTAAATTATAACAGTAGAAGAGTTTTAAAATAAAATTAATAGAAATAGAAAAAAATGCACAACTCTAGAATAAGAATAATATTCACATAATTAATACAATACATTAATCCCACACTCAAAAAATATATATATTACACATTCATAATATTAAGAAAAATAATTTTTTTTATTAGGAAAGAGGAGAATTAGGATTCTTACTAAATCTTAATTTATTAATGCCGATTGCTTTCAAGATCCAAGATATCATTTTATCATCAGGAATCTTTAATTGTAGCAGTAAGAGAAATACTAAAACTCACACTCTCACTTATCTAAGATATTATGAGATAAAAAAAATAATAAAAAAATAGGCAAAGTTTGTAGTGGTCACATAGTTGTCAATTATGAATAAGATTTTTTCTATTATATTTTTTTTTACTTTATTTTTCCTTCAATAAAATTTTGAAAATTTTATGATATTTTTTTATAACATTGTATCCAGTGTGCTGCAATATACTAACTGAACCATTGGTTCAACAAATTAAAATGCTTTTTCAATGAAAAAAATAACTGCTAAAAATTAAACCATTTTCAATCTTTAAAAAAAATAAACTAATTTAATGATTGATTAAAAAAAAAATAGGTAAATAATTGACTCTTATCCCTTGTATTATCTAATACAATACAATAAAATATACTCTCATACATTGTGCAAAGTTAAAATTTCATTGAAGTATTAATACACTTTGATCACTAGAAAAAATTTTGAATTTCGGAAATAGGTTTATCTTCGTCCAAGGTTATTCAAATGAAGGAAATATTACTATTAATTTTGAAAAATCGCAAACAAATGTCAGACCCGGCTTTTAGAAAAACAAAGCTTTATGGGACGAAAGAAAACGGTAGAGGTCGAGAGTACGATAAGTTATTTGAAAGCATAGTTGCTGGACGTAGAGGGAGCGAGGGAGGTCGCTTTGTGAGTTTCAGAAGTGATAACGCAAAGATAAGAGCAGTTGGCCCTAACTCGTCACTTAGGCCCTGAGTCCTCTCTCTCGTCCTCTCTCTCTCTCGGCGTTTCACAGGGTGTCACATAATTGGTCCTCTCTCAACTCCGGGGTGAGCCGAGTTCAACCCCCCCAGCTAGAGGCAAACACTGAAATTTTAATCAATCTTATACAGTGATAGGGAGACGAGGCTGCATTTAATTTGTTCCTGTCAGGGTGACATAGGAAACCCAAGAATTGTATTTTACACATTTAAAAAAAAAACACTCCTACACTCTAATTTTAATAACTTTTTGACAACAAGTTTCATTCTGTACTAAAATAATTCGCCTAGTATGAAATATATTTCATTTAGTTTCTTGTAAATCATCTCCTAAATTTATATTTAAAAAAAATTACTTTACGAATTTACAGTTCTTACAGTAAAAATAGACAAGCATTGGATTAAGCTCAACTAACAATGGCATATACGAGTATATTTCCAAATTACTTAATTTTATGAATTTGAGTTTAACAGGGCTTTTCTTAGAGATTTGATTGGACTTTTTCAATGAAATATGTAGAAATAAAAATTCAAGTATTTTAAACATACAATTGAATTTAAAAAAAATTAGCTAATCAATATAATAAATAATTATGTAATTATTCTTTAATTTATTTATTTTTTGTATTTAAAGTACGTAGATTTGAATTAAACAGTGTTATTATGTTTAATATTTAGATTTTGTCAAGAGGAGAAAGAAACTTAGTACAAATACAAGTTTTCTCTATATAACTTTAAAAAAAAAGAAAAGTAGGTTTCGAAAAATTAACTTCACTTCAAATACAGCAAATAAAAAGTATGAAAAAGTAATTGCTCCGAATAGGGAGAATGCTGGAATAAAACACAGGATACACAAAGAAAAGAGGGAATAAGAAAAAGGACTACTTTTGCAAAGCAGAAAAAGAGACACATTCTCCCGGCAGAGGGAAATGGAGTTGGGACGCTCTCTAAAATGTGAATTTACAAAACAAAAAGTACGAGGGGTAGAAGGAAGGGTGGCTGGGGGAGTGAAAAAGACTGATGAAAAATGTATGAGTTAATCCAGGGGGCTCTTTAGCAGGCCAGCCACCTGAGACTCGCCTAGGACCGGGCCGTTTTTCTGGAAGGGTATCTGTTTACGTCTTCGGCGAGTTTCCGTCGCCTTTCTCGGAGACATGCCATCCTGCCGTTCGTTAGCTTCTCTTTTTGGCATACCCATCAACCCTCCCTTCATCTCCGATATTCAAACTCTTACCGATAAAAAATTTAAATTTTTTAAAATTAAAAATGAAAATACTCATTTGTTTATGACTTTTTGAAATGCCAGTTATGTCCATATTCATATTCATCTACTTTTTTATCCATCTTTTTCGTCAATTAGTGCACCACACATTTTGCTGTTCATTAACTATATAATATTATACAATTTAAGATATTCCTTTATACTTCGGTTAAACAAAATATTTAAAAAATGTATATCTTTTAAGTATTTACATTGGGTCATTTTTGCCAAGTTTTCTATAAGGTTTCTTCATTAGTGTTATTATTATTAATTTTATTACCCTAAACTAATCTATTATTTTTAGGTAAATATTAGCTTATATCAGTTTCTGTTTACCAAAATACATATTTTTGTTAATACATGTTAATTTTGCACATTTTTTTATCAAAAACCACAACTGATCTAAATAATTTACTGAAAAAATAAAAATTACGTCACGATAGGAAAGATAATTCCTCAGGATCGAAATTAATGAAATCTTGCATTTAAACTTTTCATATGAAGTACATAAGCTAATATCGTTGATAAACGAAAATATATGTCCGGTTTCGTTAGCTTAAACTGAATATTACCCCGACTGCAGAATAACAAACTTACCTCAGAGTACAAAGATAATAGCTATGGCCTTCGGAACTCGCCAAAATTAGATTTGACTCGTAGTGAGCAGTCATGGCATCACGTTGGCGAACAATGACTTGTGTACTCTCTACCCTGAGAGCTGTTTCCTTTTGAAGCATACACAGCAGAAAACCTCCATCTAGAGCTTATCAAAGATATCTACCTCCATGCACAGTCAGCTTACTTTGGTTTCTTCAGTACTTTATGAAGTTAGGACATGTTTAATTTATTATTACTGTCATTCTGTTTTTACGGCATGGCAAATATCCGTCATTAAAAATATTTATTCCAAGAATTAATATTTGGTAATTTTTTAAATAAATCTCTTCTAAAATGAATGATGCCTGTGACTAATTCCTTAAATGATCTTCTTAATAATTAGTTTCGATCAAAAGGAATTCAGTCCAGGTGCAGTCTTAGACGTCACTTAAGCATTTGGCATACTGGTCTGAAATAGTCCATATTCTCAAGCACCATATACCTAATCCTGAAATTCTACCTCTCTAGCGTTTGTATAGGGTCGGACAAGGATCAGGTTATTTAGATCATTTTCCTGAGAAAACAAGCGTCTACAGGGCAGTGAACTTGGGCCTTTCTCATTTTATTCTTTACATTGCTCATCCTAATACCCTTTTAGCCCTCTTTGGATATGACCAAGCGATCCTTTTCTCCAATCCTTCATCCAGAACCGCCTCCCTAAATTAAAAAAGTCAACTTGTCACAACTCAGCAGTGGTGCAGAAAATGGAAAATAAAAATAAATTAATCCAAAAGCGTCTAGATCCATTCATTTTTATAAATTCTGAAACTAGCGCTTACAGCTCTCATTAGAAAACAAATTGAATCCCTATATGTCAATAATACGACTGATTGGTGTAAGACTGTAGGGTGCCGCAAAGCCTTTCAATATCAAACGAAAACAATCATTTAAATTAAAAATCTAAATTAAAAACCAGATGCATTCTACTTTACAGAATTCAATAAATGAATACATTTTTTTAAAATATGGATTCAATATTTTCTTCGGTCAAAAACCAGAGTACATTTACGTATACAGAGGCTAGTAGTAGGTAAGCAAAATGAAACTAGCGACAGAAGAGTATGTTCTAGACATTTATCTGGATAGTAAACATGAAACATACAGTCATGCAACTTCTTCAAAAGAGAGTCAGAGGTGATTTTGTTTCAGAGATACACCTTTAATGAAGTTAAAAATGATTCAAGTATAATGTGATGAAATAGCTTCCATTTTATCAAAATATTCTTGTTGAAAAAAAATTCAGTGCAGGATGCAGTATCACACTAATTCCAATAGTTTGTGAACTTAAACGGGGTTCTTCAAGGAGGTGAGTAGGTGCTTTATTATTTTGCATTGCAATAAATACCAATTATAATTCTCCTCTAAAATGGTCCAGAATACAGATAAATGATACACCACAGAAATCATACTTAGTCAATAAATCATGAGGTTTGTCATTTCTTACAACAAACCTACCTGCAGTTATTTTTCTTACAGTAAAACTAGAGCCTAATATGTTCAATAGAAGTTTCGTATACTTTAGACAATTCATTTTGTACCTATGCAAGGATTATATTAGAAACTTTCTCTGTTATGAACAGCACATTCTGTATATACTGTATATTACCTAAAGATTCATCTAGTACTGGTAGAACCAGCATGTGTATGCCATACCGTAGCTTTGTAAGAATCAGACTGGACAATGAGTGTGTTGGATATTATTAAGCCAATGAAAGAATGCAGTGGATGCTGGGTAACGTGCGTCATACTGCAACATCTGATAGGGCTTTCTGATACAACTCTACCAACAATCTCAAAACAGATGCAAAGGAATTGTCTTTAGTTCAAAGAAGAAAACGATTTACTAATGGGCAAATTTTAAATCCCAAAAAATACATTCATAGTTACAGATCTCCGTTTAAACACATAATTTAAAAAATGATTTAGGAGTTGAAATCCATTTTCCAAATCTGCTTAATCAGAAGTTTTTAATCTAAGGGAAAGAGACTAAAGGAGGCTCAATTATTAAAAACTTCTGAGGCAGCAGATTGGAAAAAATGGGTTTAAGCTCTTGATTCATTTTTGAGATACTGTTATTGAAAGGAGGTCTATGATTGAGCCTCAGAGGCAGCCTATGTTTCTCTAAGATAGGCCGATGTCTCACTAAACACGAATCAAATTGAATTTCAGAAGGAGTGATAGAAAATGCTAGACAAATGTTAACCACTAGAAGTAATATATACGAACGGTTCTAAAAGTCTAGATAATTTAGGTTCGGCCAATAATAAATAACCATAACACTTTTTACTAACAAAAGTATTTTTTATGTCACATACAGGTATGATGGAATATCGTCAATATCTTGAGGTTGATCTCTGATTTGATTCTTTTAGCTTTGCTAAAAAGCTTGCAATGTGATTCTCTACGTTTAATTTTACAATATATTCGACTATTTATATCTGTAATTAAAATATAGAGTAGATTTTTATGTGGATACTGCGTCAGTTTAGTAGGTAACGACGAAGCTTATCTTGTTATGAAACTTGCTGCAACGCGAGGAAAAGCTCACCGTAACAAATTATTAATTTCGCTTCATAAATAATTCACTGAAAATTTTCAATTAGAGAGCAAACACAAGATGAAGTTTCCTTGAGACACCATAAAATCAGCCAAACTTACAAATGGGCATTTTGTGGAATTATCGCAGTGGACAAATGGCAGTTGAGCGCATAATGACAGTATGTCCCTTTGATGAAGAATAAAACTATAAATATAATATAGCAATATAAATTGCATCTTGAAAAATAAGAAATCAAATGTTGATAAATTGATAAGAAATTTCTCAAAATCATAATTTGTTATAATCCGTTGATTTATGAAATGAGAAGATTGAATGCGAGTGGTGCGTGTAGTAAGTAGGTAGGGGGGTCTATACACTTGTCGGAAGACGGTCTATGGCGCCCTGGCCCGAGATTCAATAATAATGGTTTATTATACTTTGTATGTCCATAAAAAAATTTCTTCTTCTATCTCTATTCCCTGAAGTTCAGTCTTAATAAATGTTGAGAAGTAAATGCCCTGAACAGTTACATACAATTAAAAAAAGAAAAAGAAAAACAATTACTATCAATATTTTTTTTAATAAGTATTAGTAATATATTTATGTTCCTCTACAAATTTTGGGAAAGAAAAAAAGAATATGTCGCTACTAACTATTTATTAAGAATGAACCTCAATAATTATTTTAACTTGATTACATGATTCGTTATTACAGAAAATTTAATTTTTTCGCAGCGACAGCCAACAATATCAATTAAAATTGCTGTCTACTCTGGCTAGTGATTATCTCAGAATGTACATATGACCGACTATAACAGATGGAAGTAACAGTTAATGGTTTATATTGGGGAAATTGTCGCAATGTTTGAATTTAACAACTACGTACAATGACTTTCCATAAATTTGATCTTACATATTGTTCACATTATAACATACATTCAGATATGAGGTGAATAGACTCTCGCAGAGCTAGAGCCAGACTAATTTAATTTAGTTAGTTTATAGAAGATTTCCGTGGAAAATAAATGTTAGTAAAAAGGAGAATAAATTAGTTATTTTATGTAGTGCATTTATTATAAACCTCTTTATTCGGTATTTTCATGCAATTCTACACATATAATAGAAATTCTTCTATCATGTACTTAATGAATTTGATTAAGTCAAAGCAGACAATATATTTTTATATAATATAAAATTTAAAGAGCTTCTTATTCTCCATTGGCTCCGAATAAGTGAATTTAGTAGGAAAATGGCGACTTGAAGTTTGAGCAGTCTCCGGAATAGAGCAAGCCCTGCTGGCTCGAAACAGCTTAACGAAGATTTAAGCTCTGCACCTTTGCCAGCACGCTCACAGAATTGGCAGCTACCCAAAGTGAGATATTTACCTCACCCCTACGTAGCCCCCTACTACTCAGCTCAATTTTGAATAATTATTTAATCTACTAGCGTTCGTTATTACCCACAAGACGAATTTCCATAGCTGTCGGGATCTTACTGAACACCCTTAATCCACTCTAAAGTCATAGTAAGTTCTAAAGCGGTAGATTGGGTTTTATTGGACGGATGGAAAAAGTGACTCATTTCTTTCAATATTTATTAACCTTTTTTTGTTTCCGAAGATTTCAGTCCAACCGAATCTATTTAGTTCAGATAGGAAAAGCTATAGAAAATTATAATTGACATTTTGCATAAGTTGATGTGTTAACAGAAAATTTAGAACCCTTGAGGAATACTGTATTATAAACCTTCTTATCGGTAGTGATTACTAGTGGACCAACTGAAGTTTTCGTGCACAATTCAAGGATTTTTTGTTAACATTACACGAAGCATTATCTAATTTGTGGTAAAATATTAGTAGGATATGATCTATTAAGGATCTTTTTGGTTCTTAAGTAAATAAATAACCTAGAAAACCATGCCATTAACATTTCATTTATTAATAATATGAAAAGTGGTCTTCCAATTAGATTTGTAGGAAAACTTCACTAAAACTGGTTAGAATGGTACTTCAAATGACTGTATTAAATATTGAAGTAGGAAGAAATGAGATCTTAAAAAAAAGACAAAATAAAGATGTGATGAATTGAGGAATTAGTTAAGAAATAGTGGGCATAGATCTAGATTCTTCTAGATCTACCGCATATCCAGATTGGTCGGAGTAAAGTTTTGTAGGATGTAAGCATATCCTATCTGTTAGCATAGTTCCTGGGGTTATTATTTTTATTTTTATTATTATTTTATGAGTTATTATTTTTTTTACTATAATTTCAACCAATAGAAGGAAAGAATACTTATCCACCTAATCATAGTTTCCGCCATATTTTTAAGGATTGAACTCCAGTATATTTAAAAGCTAGTTTTCAAATAGAAACTTTTTTCCACTTAATCTTGCGTTTTGCGACCTCATGACTAAATGGATCTTGATTGAACTGTATAACTCCCAAAGGTAACAGTCCGGAATGCTTTAGGGCAAATGTAGAAAGCGAGCTAATGATTCTTCAATGTTTGTAAAATAGTGGCGTACAACTTGTTCGCAGTTCATCAAAGTTATTAATAATTAAAAAATGAGATGATGTTTAGCTCTGAATATTTTATATATATTGTAAAATAATTTATAATAACGGATGTTCATACTTATCCCTGCACAAGCGCTTCGATAATCGAGTTTCGGCAATGTGGCAAAGAATTTGATCCCAAGTAAAAGTTCCTTGAACTTCATGCCCCATATAAATAACTAGACTGAAAAAAAAAAAAATTTTTTGTACACAAGATGAGGCCCAAATTGAATAAATATTCTCGAAATGAAGTGAGTTAACTTGTTCAATAAAATAATAAATAGTGTGATGTAGATAAACAGTAATAAAATGGAAGTCCTATTGAGCAACATTATCTATAGAAGTATGACTAAAAGGCCTAAATTTGCAACAACGAACGTATAGCTACTTAATGATTCTCCGAAAGAAAAATCAAGGAAATCAATTTCAGTGTTTTGGAAAAATAATTATATCTATGGAGACAATAGAAGTTGATATTAAGAAATTATCTAATATTTAAAGTTAGCAAAGGTCATGATTGAAGATTCATATTTCCAGTACCATTGTAATTCTTGTAATATACTGATATCGGACATAATCTGTACGACATAATAAATAATTATATTTATTTTTGAAAATGTTCAACAAAATTTCTTTGATATTATTTTACTACCTATTTTCAGTTATTTTATATATTTTTAAAGATGATACTTCGTGCTTTTCTAAGAGGCATAAAATCTTCTTAAAACATGGAAGCTGATGTTTTAAAAAAAAATATGTTATATATATATCTGAACAGTTACATACAATTAAAAAAAGAAAAAGAAAAACAATTACTATCAATATTTTTTTTAATAAGTATTAGTAATATATTTATGTTCCTCTACAAATTTTGGGAAAGAAAAAAAGAATATGTCGCTACTAACTATTTATTAAGAATGAANTATATATATACATTCTAATGAGTATAATTTTTCGTGTTTTAGTATCTGTAGGCAAGAATGGAAAAACCTCAACGATAGATTCTTAATTTGCTAAAATATCGAAGAGGAATGGCGAAACCTAAAACACCTGCTTCACCACGATAATTGTATTCTCGGACACATTTCTCGCTTGTGATTACAAAAAGTCTCAGTTGACCTGATGTTGAGGTACTTAACATAAGAGGAACATTAACCGATATAATATTTACCTTAAGGGTTTGAGAAACTTAATTTAAGTGAATATTCGAATTACTCATTATTTACTAAGAATTATTATACTAGTAGTAAAATAAACTCAAGTTGGCAGAAAGGGTTGAAGTTTTCATCTCAAAACAAAAAGAATCGAGGATTTCTGAGTTTGCTAATGAGTTGAGTCACTGATTGTGAATTTCCAACAGACTTTTATTGAAGAGGCTCTCATAACTCCAGCCATTATGAGAAACGGAGATGTTGAAATTACTGAGCACGGATCTCACTGAATTTTCAACTCTTTCAGTCAGATCTAGTTCGGCCATAACCAGTAGCAGTTCGGAAGCGACAGCGGCCAATCGTAAAGGTTATGTGAGACGATATAACTCCTGTGGGGAGAATTGCCTTCGCAGGAGTACTACTTCTGGGTTATGGCCGGGTTACTCCAGAAAGTACCACATTTCTAAGGCTAGCCGAACAGCCAATGTCAAAGTAAATGGAGAAAATGCAGAGTAAATGACGATTTAACGATCAATATACATTATTTTTCTCCTCTAAATAAAAGTTTCGAAATATGTAACAAATATAATAAAATTCACTGGATACTGGAAGCGGATCGTTAAAATCCGAAGAACAGTGGTCTATTTTAAATAATTCAGCAAGGCCAAACCAATATACAATTAATATAATAGGGACACTGTATTTCGTGCTTAATAAGCATTACAACAAGGTTCGCATTTTCAAAGGATGAAGAGTGGTTTGTGTAACGTGGGATGTAAAACCGGGCTGGGATTGGACTGGTAAATTCGATTAGGAATGTCATATAAATGAAACTAATACATAAAAAATACGTATATAATCAACGCGTTAACGCGAGACAAAAAGGGCAAACTATCTGGACAATTTCTTGCAAATTGTTAGGCGGTGATAGTTCATTTGCAGACCAGGACGAAGTCATGTAATAAAGGGCTTACCTTAGCAGACAACGGATGAAGTATTAACGAAGCTGAATGAGAAAAGAAGTTCAGTTCTTTGAATTTAATTAAGACCTGTCTCTCTAAAGAGCTTAAGCAACAAATCACAAAAACTGACCAATAAGCACCCACATTCCTGGGTCTCCTCCAATCAAATGGGTTTAGTTTCCAAGTGGTTTCGGTACCCTCAGTTATCCACCGAAAAGTCATCTCAACCATATATCGAATTCCTGCGCATTCCTATTGCATGACTGCAAGAGCTGGAAAAGTTCCAGGAGGTCGTCTTATGATTGTAAGTTTTCATAAGGTCCAACTTGGATTTTAAATTAATATTTACTAGTCTGCGAGGGCTAGTAACGAAGAAGCCTCATTGACAAATAGTTTTTTTTTTCTAATGAATTAAATCTTAAAAGACTTTGGAAAAATGGACCAACTCAGACACTCATCGGCTTCGAATACAAATTTTGAAGATCAGAATGAGGGGAGTACAACGGTGTACTTGGTATTCAAGTGGATACCACCTACAAGTTGCCTACAAACTGCGCATTAATTTCTAATGCTACGGTAATAACCAGGACTGAAAATATATTGAAGTACGTTAAAGAAGGATGGTACGTTAATAAATGATATTTAGTGAGGTTACCTTTACCATGGCTTCATACGATTCGACTCTAATGCTGAATTTTGTATTTAACAAATATATCCACAGGGAGAACGAAGGCTGAAGATTCCATGTAAATTTAGTGGCTAATCCGCAACGCCTGGAATAGGTGATCCTTGTAAACTACTTTTTCCTGTTTCTGTTATATCACATAGAGACACATAAAACACTTAATCTTCAATACGATCTGTTTCAACAACTGTCACGAACAATGACACTTTATTTACTTCAGAGGAGATGAGATTTTATGAAGAGTATGCTGTACGTGATATTGCTGGCTCAAAGAGCCAAATTGAACTATTTTTTTGGGGAAAGTTCAAACAAACTTTAAGAAATTTTATTTATTAAAGTAGATTAAGGAGCATTAACAAAATCGCAAAACGCACAACTGCAAACATGATAAACTTCCGGTTCCTGTAGAATTTTTTAAAGGGCTGTAGATCAAAGCTGCAGTTAGTACAATTCGCTTCCAGCGACCGTCCAGTTCCGTTGGAACAAGAGCCGAGGAAGTTGATGAAATTTGCGCAAAAATATTTTTATTTACAAATTTAGTACTTGGTTATATTAAAAGTTGAAAATTTTGGAATTATTATTTGGAAAAAGAAAGATTTACAGAGAACCTTGGAAAATTGGTGCGGTCATTAATGGGTATCAAGTCAAGAAGAACGCTAATTAAGAAAGGGAGTGAACTTACACATGGGAAAGAGAGAGAGAGGAAAGGAGTTGTGATGTATAGGTCCTTGGCTTAACTTGAAGAATATAACCTTTTTGTAGTTGCTCGTACAGGTATTTGACATAACCTCAAAGTTTCAAATTTACTAGTTTGTTATATTCAATTTTGTTAATTATAAGCAAATTTATTAGTTTTATGCATCCTTTCAGAAAATGTATAAATTTTGTATAGCTTAGAACATAAATTCAAATTGGATGGGAGAGTGCTGGACCCCAAAATATAGAATTAGATGTTTTTTGTTAGGGTTCGGTAAATCTAGATCCTTGAAAATGGGATTTGAGTGAAACGACGTCCCCTCTCGCCTTCATAATAGCCCTGAAGGTGGCTTACGATGTAAACCAAAACCTTGGCAGATATTTAAAAAAATACAATTTTTTTCAATTTGTATTTTTTTTTTAATCTTCCTTGACCTAATCCCAACAAAGAACATCTTATAATAATATCTATCGTTCAAAAAACTCTGCATTTAAAATTTGAGGGAAATTAATTTTCTATAGGCCATAGGTGGAGGTATAGAGGAAATAAGTAAATTATGGAAATGAACTCGTCGGATTACGTGGGATGACAACTGTTGAAAAAACCCTTTAAAACAAAACGCATGAAATACAGGGAATCGGAAGAGGTGGGCAAAGATGTGTCTTTATCAGCCAGATGGGTCACGCCTATTGTCGATATGTGTTTACAACTGTGTCTCTGGACTTTATTGTAATCCCTAAAAACTGATGAAGTCTAAAATCTCAATAACGCCTTTAATATTTAGGTAAATAATCTAAAAGGTTATTTCTACCACCAATGAATATAGAACTGTCATACCTTCTATTCTCCGTCTTCATTGGTTTCTGCAAACCATCTTCTGTTGGCGAGCGCTTTCGGACATTGTCCAGAAGATGGATACAGAACGTGACAGTGAACGTATGTATTCGGCCAGAAGATGGACAATGTCNTAATCTCTGAAGCTACATGATCTTCTTTGCCCCATAATGGGAAGCCATAAAACTGAAATTCAAAAATCACATGCTATATACTTACTAAGTAGACATTGTCCAGAAGATGGACAATGTCCGAAAGCGCTCGCCAACAGAAGATGGTTTGCAGAAACCAATGAAGACGGAGAATAGAAGGTATGAGAGCCTTTAATATTTATTTATTTTAGAGAATGAGTTACACATTCGATTTATTGCTTGCAAATATATCTTTTCCTTTTTTTCTTACGATTGAGATTAGCATGATCAGAAGTGCTGCGAAAGTCATAAGATAAATTGAACATGAATTACATATTTTCAATTAAATATTTCAGAAAATTCAGTAGCATAATTAGTTAGTTAACTAAAATTTATGAAAGACTTGGTGATATCCAGTGTTAGAGATTCTACGAGCCAATGAAACATGAGTGCAGGACACAAATAAAGAGATGTACGAGGAGTTTGGAGTAGAGCCGGCTGGCACGAAAGGTATGCAATTCCACAAGACCGCGTGGAATTTCAGGACAAACCACTCTCTTCCACCCACTCTTTTATTTCAGCAAATTTTCAACGTCCATGTATTTATTTCTTAATAGTATGATTACTAAAGGTTTTTCACGGCCTCTTATGACAACTTATCTGTTAATAGTTGTGCGGTTTTAATATTTCCAAATTTCTGTCAAAGAATTCATTTAAAGTTTATTTTCACTAGATTTTTCCCAATTCATTCAGTCTGATAACCTGGAAATTCATTAGGCTCTCAGAAAAATTGCTAGAGTTATTTACATATTTTCACGTAGACTTCGACAGTCGTCAGATGTATGGTATGTACAGTTCCGGGTTGGACCGTGTCAAGTTGTAGATAGTTTCCGAGCTTTCGCACATCATGTGATGGCTTCTTCAGGGCTGAGTAGAGCATGAGAGCTTTTTTTAAATCCAGGTGGTATATATATAATATATTTATATATAGTCCCTGTGGATGTATTTGTTAAATACAAAATTCAGTATACATATACTTAAAAAAAGCTCTCGTTCTCTACTCAGCCCTGAAGAAGCCATCACATGATGTGCGAAAGCTCGGAAACTATCAACAACTTGACACGGTCTAACCCGGAAGAAGAAAAGGTAAATAGTTATTTACATCGTTTATATGAGATCTTAATAGTAATTATTCAGAATTAACGTCATGATTTTCTAAAATTTCATACATTTTCTCAGAAACTTTATTAAGGCAAGGAATAAAGAACACCAGAAAAGTATATATANTGTGTGTGTGTGTGTGTGTGTGTGTGTGTTTGTGTTTCATTTTAACATAAATAATTAACATTGCTAATTACATAACAGGATAATGTAATAATAAAAAAAATCTGTAATTAACCGATGTAGATAAATATACAACACATAATTGATTTGGCCAATATATAAATATATATGTATATGTACAATTTTTTCAAAAATATTGATAATATATTATTTATCATTATCATTACATCAGTAAGAAAGATTCAGTGTATCTGTGAGAAATATATAGTTTTCAGAATTTTTTATGCTTTTAATGTAGAGAAGGTTTAATCCGTCCCAGAAAAAAACCCTTTTACAAAAACTATTCAGAGGCACCATCCACCCTAACTAATTCTTCATGTATGTGTAAGAAACGACGTTTAAACTGTCCCGAAAGATAAAACGGTGTTAATAGCCAATCTGATGCATTACTCAATCGAAAATCTACATGGTGTGTAAGTAATCTTTGAACCATACCAGAAAGTAACTTATTCTCGGGCCCCATCCTTCGGGACCTCTCTTTTTTGTAATAAGAAGAAACGCTTCTTGGTACATTTTAGCATTTTTTTAAAATGTATTTACCATTTCATCTTCCGGGTTGGACCGAGTCAAATTGTTGTTATTTGCCGAGCTTTCGCACATCATGTGGTGGCTTCTTCAGGGCTGAAAAGAGAATGAGAGTTGTAAAGAGTGTTATTTGCCGAGCTTTTGCACATCATGTGATGGCTTCTTCAGGGCTGAAAAGAGAATGAGAGTTGTAAAGAGAGATTTTTAAAAATCCAGATGGTATATATTTTCCATGTTTTATACACCAGGTGGTAAATAAAAAATACGAAAGCTCGGCAAATAAAAGCCATCACATGATGTGCGAAAGCTCGGCAAATAACAATCTTTACAACTCTCATTCTCTTTTCAGCCCTGAAGAAGCCATCATATGATGTGCGAAAGCTCGGCAAATAACAACAATTTGACTCGGTCCAATCCGGAAGATGAAATGGTAAATACATCTGACGACCGACGAAGCCTACGTGAACATTTTTTTTTAATGTTAAAGAACAGAAGCTTGAGAAGAAATTGGCGTCGCACATATCAATCTCTCACTCTAACTCACTCATTCTAAATTTAGTTATCACAAACAAATTCTAAATTGAGTTTTTATATATCTCTTTGTTTCAAGGTCCCTAAACCCATATTGGAAAAATTAACTTGCGTAAGTGCTAGTACCGTTATTTTTTTTGGTAAATAAGTGAGAATACCATTCTATTTGTGGGCAATTTACTTATTTCACTGTTTATCATAGCAGTGAAATTCACAACACAAAAACTAACAGAAACATTTGTTGGGACGAAATTGAGAAAAAGGTAATTCGCAGAAGATCATAAACAGGAATTGATATCTCTCGCCTAACTGTAACTCAAAGACAGTTTATATTATATTTCTAATTAGCATGCACGACTTTCATAGTGTCAATAATTAACAATTAAAATTGACAAGACGAAGGATATAATTATCTCTAGATTTTACACAGCCAGCTAAATATTAATTAAAATAAATTTACTGTAAAAAGTACGTAAACTCATTTTACTCAAGATGAGTAAAATTTATCATTATTCAAATTGATCATTTTATGTTTACAACTTAATATTCACTTATAAAATACTCTATTTGAAATTAACGCAAGCTTATTTATACTTTGTTGTTAAGTTCGTTAGCAGACATTGTAAGATATTTTCCATAAGACTAATTATAACAAAGATTTTTAAGTATATCCTAGTTAAGACCCCTATCTCCTTAAAAGATTTAAGTAACGATCTCATTATGCAATAACAGAAAGAAGCTTAGAAATCAAACTTAGTCAACAATTTAAAAATAATACGAGAGAATAATGAGTATGTATTATTTCTGTCAAATTAAAACAGACTATATTTCGTCATAAGAACTGTGGATAATATTTTAAAAACTCAAATAATAAAGCTTACTAATGTCATACATACATAAATAGTGATATTTCCTAAGATGAATTAAAAAAAATTTTATTACGCTAGTAATTTGTAAATAATTACATTCTGTTACCACAAATGAAGTACTAAAGGAATTATTAGCTCAGCTCTTGAGAATACGTCAACGGTTGCTGGGAAATGAGAAACGGATTAGGTGTGAGTAAAGGCGGCTTGAATCGGACAAAGTGAATTAAATGTGTCTCTCAATGAAACAGTCGTTATTTAGTGATTTAGGCTCGTACTGTCCACAGGTGAATGGCATTGTCCACAGGTTTTATTTGAATAGGCATTATTTGTTGAAGTGGTTTTTTTGTTGTTTTTCAATTCATCAGTCGTAAACCCGACGAGTATTGATCACTGGTGAGGGTTTCCTACAAACTAGTGAAAGGACTATTTTATCTTATTTCATGGCAGGAAGAACATTCTCTCATATGTTGATAGATGGCATTATCGACACTCTTAGTTTCTATAAAGCCATCTACCAACATATTAAACAGTTTTAATTCGATAAAATATATTTGATACTGTCTAACTTAAATCTCAGTCAATTCTTTCTGAAGTAAAACTTGAATAAAGATATTTACTAAATTGTCAAACTTAATAAGGAATTTAATTCACAATTGAATTTATTTTAAATAACTTTATAAATATTATTTATTTTGTGGTCTTTAAAGACCACAAAATAAATAATATTTATAAAGTTATTTAAAATAAATTCAATTGTGAATTAAATTCCTTATTAAGTTTGACAATTTAGTAAATATCTTTATTCAAGTTTTACTTCAGAAAGAATTGACTGAGATTTAAGTTAGACAGTATCAAATATATTTTATCGAATTAAAACTGTTTAATATGTTGGTAGATGGCTTTATAGAAACTAAGAGTGTCGATAATGCCATCTATCAACATATGAGAGAATGTTCTTCCTGCCATGAAATAAGATAAAATAGTCCTTTCACTAGTTTGTAGGAAACCCTCACCAGTGATCAATACTCGTCGGGTTTACGACTGATGAATTGAAAAACAACAAAAAAACCACTTCAACAAATAATGCCTATTCAAATAAAACCTGTGGACAATGCCATTCACCTGTGGACAGTACGAGCCTAAATCACTAAATAACGACTGTTTCATTGAGAGACACATTTAATTCACTTTGTCCGATTCAAGCCGCCTTTACTCACACCTAATCCGTTTCTCATTTCCCAGCAACCGTTGACGTATTCTCAAGAGCTGAGCTAATAATTCCTTTAGTACTTCATTTGTGGTAACAGAATGTAATTATTTACAAATTACTAGCGTAATAAAATTTTTTTTAATTCATCTTAGGAAATATCACTATTTATGTATGTATGACATTAGTAAGCTTTATTATTTGAGTTTTTAAANAACTATTTTTTTAGTATTTAATTTTTTTGGGGCGGGGGGGGGGAATTTATCAAATAACCTTTTAATGTGTCATTTTATCAATTACACATATGAATAAAACTTTCATTGTTAAAAATAAAAAATTAAACTTTTTTATTTATTGATTTTAGGCTACACAAATCGAATATATATGCACTAAATATCATATACAGACATTCATTACACATAGTACATAAATTGTAAATCTGCCAACTAGACCATTAGGCAGTCTTATGGGTAATATATCTGCGGTTTAGCAGTATGTCTATCCTTTCTTCCTCTGAGTTACATCGTGTTACAATTGCATTGTATCGCATCCCCCCCCCCCCTTCATGTGGTATTTTCCTCAGGAAAAAACGGAAGAACGAAAGTACATTGGTGCACAGGAGGTTTTACTACTGCATGGGAATATATGCAGGGTTGGTTCCTTAGATGAGCCTAGTCCATAGTAGTTGTCCATAATGCTACTATCCAGTTTTCCCGAAATTTATATCCATATTTCTCTACCCCCTAATTTGGTTTTTGTGATTTTTACCCTTTTGACGTTAATATTTATTTTTATTAATTTTGATGATTGCTTCTAGACCAGAAAATGGTAGTAAGAGTGTCTAAAATGATCCGTTAACGCTCAATTTTCTGATTTTCTTTGTTTTCTCAATAGTTATTATATTGTTTTCAGCTTAAAAAATGCCAGGTTCTATTGTGGGACGTTTCACATAAATTAAAAATTAAATGTAATAAGTAATATTTGTTGAAATAAGTCTATCAATTCAATTAATAGAATACTTGAACAACAATTGAAATGCAGTTTTTATAAAATGAGGATTACGAAAACAGATACGTGAAAAATATACAGTTTATTCTTTTACATTTCTAAACAGTCATGAAGAAAAAATTTTTTTTTACTGTTTCCTTTAGAGGAACTCTACTCACTACAGTGAATAATTGTCAATGCTTATTAAACTGTAAGTTTTATTAAATGTATTTGTAAAACACAAAAGGAAAATAATTAAGTAAACAATAAAAGTGAATAGACGCATGTAAGTGTTTATTAAATAATTGTCAAAAAACTATTGCAGAATAATTAACCAAATCAAATAGTATATAAAATATTTAATTTTTACTTTATACGCACGACCAGACAATTAATCTTAAATTACTTTTGAAAGTTTAATCAATTTTTTCATGAGTATTTCAGTGGGAAATAATAAAATTACACTACAAAAGTCTGAATCATTTTTACTAAATGTGTTAATTTAAAATAATTTAGACGAAATTAGACAATGACAATTCCGAGGTTTTGTGAAGCTTGCTATCAATCATAATCATTAATCACTGGTCGGAAGACAAATGAGATGCGTTGTCCACAGACATCCCTGCCAATTCTCTCTTGATCTAATTAATGATGACGACAGGGATCTATTATAAAAGGGGATTTTCTTTTATTTAAAAATTTTACGTGGCTAATATATAGCATATATTTTGACAAGAGTCAGTTACTTAAAACACTTTTATGTGGAGTAATTCATTAGAATTCTTTCTTTCTTGTAAAACTGATATTGCTGTATAATGTAATATTGACAAATAGAAGTCAACTTTTTGGGGTTAAATGAGCGTCCGTAGTGCAGGATTGACAAAATCAAAGCAGATGTCTAATATTTTTTGAAAGATGAACATAAAGGGACTTTAATGTCTAATTTTAAAGTCAAATGGATAGGTAAGAGTAAAACTAATTTTTCTCAGACTGTCTTAATTCAAGAGGAATGCAGAAGTGCATTAATATAATAGTTTAATTTTCAAATAAATTCTCTATTACTCGCACATTTTCTAATACTATGCTATTACCAATATTTGTTTCTCATATTTGCTACGGTAATTTTGATGTATTGAGAGTGGTGTCATTGGTCACCTTCTCTCCTCATGTGATTGACATTGAATGTAATTTTTTTTAAATTTCATTATAATCAAATTACAAAATTTTTTATTTATTTAACAGAATATAATAAATAAATATAAGTTTATAAAACAAAAAATTTTGATGTAAATGATTAATCTTTCAGAGAGCGGCCAACTGTCAAATAAGTTAATTTTTTTTTTAATGAGGCAGATCGACACATTTATCTTAAGCCAGCGTTTAAGAACTGGACATATGGTCGGTAAAACTGTTTTGAAAGAAACAGAAAAACAATAGACCGAATTTTCATTTGTAAATTTCACTTCTTAAACGACATGAAATATTGCCATTTTTTAAATGACTGATTACGAGTGATGAAAAGAATATTACGATTACTACTACCGCGAGAACACGTTGGTCAGAGAAACTTCACAGAAAGTGGCAAAGCATGGTTAAGGGAAAAGGAAGGTAAAACTGACTGTTTTAGTGAGATCGGAAAAGAAGTATTTCTCCATGCTGGAACCTGGCCGCGAAGCACTGACTCGACTTTCTACTTATCACAAATCAAACTGCGATGTTTGAAGCAGACCATTCTGGAAGAATGGATCACTAGGAAAGGAACGATTCCCCATAACCCACACATCTTAAATGACCCGGCAAGAGCTTGGCTGTGGGTAGTTCTGTAGCATCCTCCACATTGTCCGGTTTTCGCCCCATCTTCCGGAACCATCTGTTTCGTTCTTCTGGGAAATCTCTTAGTGGATTGAAGCTGGCCCCTTAAGAGGTTCATTCCGATCAATCGTCTACATTTTTCGCCCAGAAAAATCCCACAATTTCTAAAATGATAGAATAATGTGGTTAAACCATATGGAAAAAAGTTCATCGAGAAAAGCGGTACATATAATATTTCATAGAGTATAAAATTTTGTATAAATAAATTTGTAAAAAAAATTGCTTTGTAAAAAAAACACATACAAAGAAAAATGAAATTAGTATAGTAATTTTAATTAAGTATTATAGTATTTTCCCATCCCTTATATAATTGGTTTTCATCCGTTTAGAAGTAAAAAAAAACCAGTTTTAAGTTTATATGATTTTATCAAATTTTAGGTATTTTAATTTCTATTGGCTTATTGTGAATTTTTTTTTCTGATTGTTTTCTCAATACAGGATACGAAAAAAAAAAGCTGTCGGAAGCATGACTGATCAAGTCAGTAGTGACTGAGTTCACTGTACAACTTCACAATAGCTTCCCCTGTCTAAACAAAACTTGAACAAAAGGCATCAATCAGAATCAGCATCGTGCAGCAAAGAAACAAACGATTCTCCTCACCACAATCATTGTTATAACGGGAATACAAGTACACACCCATGAGTGATTTTTTGTGATATCAAAAGTCAAATATGCAGCTCAATAAAAACAATTTGTTGTTGTTGTTGTTTGTGGTTTAGGGGCGCTTAACGACTATGGTTATCAGCGCCTAAAAACAATTTGTGAGGGACAATTATGCTTAACTCATATCAAATAATATGGCATAGAGCCGAGACGAAAGTGAATAATGTTACTGATATTTTACTTACTGATCTGCTTATTATCCTATATATCTTAAGCTAGATAGAGTAAATAAGGATCTTAGGAATTTAGGAGAAAAATAAATTTTTATGTTAAAACGCGATCCAATTAGTTATGAATAATAATTTACAGTTATAAAAAAAAATTATTTATAATGTCTATTAGGAAAGATATTTCTTATAAGTTGATTAAGAAAATTCCAAATAAAATGGAGTTGGAAAAAAGTACTAAATACTCTGTCTTTCTATAATTTCACTTTGTTATGTTACTCAAATGTTATCAACCAGACCAATCTTTTCATCCTCAGAATTTTTATTGAACCTAACACGAACACCTAAGTGATGTTTGAACTAGCATTTCAGTGAATTTTATAAAAATTAACAAAATATAAATACTTCAGGATGTTCTAAATCTTACCAACATTAATATTCAACATTAAGAATATTTTTAATCAATACTTACATGGTTTATTTTACTAATTGAAAAAAATCTCTCAATGATGCATGTTTTTTATCATACCCCTATAAAAACTGAGGAATGCTGAAAATAAATTTTGAATTAGTATTAGTCTCAATTAATCTCAACATATAAATATATATATATAAACTTTTTGAAATATTGTTAACTATAATAGTTTTAATAATTATTTTGCACTGAAAAATAATTTCAAATTTGATGCTATTAAATTGAAATAAAGCATTTAAGATAAATAAAACTTTTTTTTAATAAGAGTAATAGAGAAACATTGCGTTTCACTTCAACTACAACTAATGTTTATTGTATTCATTGAATTATATAAAAACATTCGATCATGAGACCTCTAGAAAGTTTTATAACTCTACCATATATTCTTTTAACGGCTAACCCTCATCACAAATTATTCGATTCAATAACAAATATAAATTTTATTTAAATAATTTTACCTATATCCTTTTTTTTTCCAAATAATAAATAATCAGGTAGTTTAATAAGTCATTTTATTAAACTACCTATTATAAAGCTGCGAAGCATCATTTGTGCCTACATTTGTCATTACTACCTAGTTCTTATATACTTCTATGTACAATGCTGAGCAGAGATAGTTAAGTAGTAATGACATTGAAATCTATACATCTCGGTGTATAGATAACCATATGGCGGGTAATAAAGCTAGCTCCGGTTGGCGACATTAATACTTCTATGTATAATGCTGAGCAGATATATGTAAGTAGTAATGACATTGAAATCTATACCTCTTGGTGTATAGATAACCATATGGCGGGTAATAAAGCTAGCTCCGGTTGGCGACATTAATACTTCTATGTATAATGCTGAGCAGATATATGTAAGTAGTAATGACATTGAAATCTATACCTCTTGGTGTATAGATAATCATATAGCGGGTAATAAAGCTGGCTCCGGTTGGTGACATAAATACTTCTATGTACAATGCTGAGTAGAGATTAAAATTGCCATATATCCTTGTTAAAGCTAAATTTTTTGTTATAGCAATTTAAACCAATTAGAGTCAAAATCTTTACACACAAAGTATGCTCTAGATAGATACATTCTTAACTGGTACGTTCGTTATACTTTAACGAGATTGAAAAACTAATTTAAACTTAAAAGATCAAGTGGACTATGATAGAGAAGAATACGTTCAACTTATAATAAGAAATTCAGGCAGCTCTTTGATTCTTAAATTGCAGTCTAATTAATTTCCCTGGCACTGCGGGTTCAAATTATGCCTTGGGCAAGATTTTATCGATAATTAAAAGCTTGTCGTATGCTATGGATGTTTAGAATGGCAGGACAACCAGTAGGTACTCAATTAATGAACATAACTGGATGAATGGAGGCTAACACTTTAATAGAAAAAAAAAAAACATTCCTCAATTTGACAGGGGCACAATTATTACACAGTAATGTAGATGACGAGACTGATTTGACAGTATTTAAGTATCCGGATAAAATGGAAAAACGACGATGCTAGAGCCTCAACTGGAGTTTGGTAGCTTTAAGTAAGCTTTTTTTGCGATTTAGGAATCTCTGTGCCTTATACACCGACATGGAAATTCAGCGGAATTAACGAAAAAAAATTGGATTCCGAAAAATAATTATTAATCTTTCATAAAACTAACATATTGTTTAATCGAGTCAGCAGTGGAAGCATTGTTCTTTTGAAAATTAAAATACATAATATTTGTACTCTAAGACTGGTAGCAACCCTGATCACACACACGAACTCATACACATAAGAAAAATCACGTAAAATTTTTTTAAACAAAAACAAAGAACATTATTAGAAAATAAATGAAATATTAATGCCAAAAACTCCTTATTACAATAATAATTTTCAAATGTACTTATGAAATCGACTCTATTTAATCTTCTATATACTTTTATTTAATACTAAAGACTATATATTATACGTGCACCTTCTTTTAAAGTGCCTAATTGTTGTGTTGTGCAGTCAACCCATTTTTTAAATTATTTTTCTATGGGTGCAAATTTTCAGGTGTACAATACAAGTGATTATATATATAGAAAATATACTTACTGTTGTTCAATATAAAATCCTTTCTGTGACACATACCTAAAATGAAGAATTGAAATACTTGTTTAAATTGATCGTAATTAGTATGAATATAAAAATAAACAATTTGTTCCTTATGTAGGTAGGAGTACATATCGGGCTATTGTTTATAATAGAAACGGCTCATTTAACAAGTGCAATAATAATAGTACATGTCTTAAATATCTCATTATATTTATTTCACTTATTAGATAAGTTTCATTTTTTAAGTAAATTAGTAATATATTTACGTTTGGTTTCCTTCTTGCATCAAAATAATCAACATTTAGGTTTGCCAAGAATTTCCAGCAGAATGCGAAAACGATTAAATAAAGTAGCAGAAATTATATTTTAAAATTTCACATGGAGACTGAAATCTTTATTTTGAGAGGAACGTGGATTGTAAGGCAAGGAAACTGACGCAAAAGAAAAGGACTTTAACTTTTAACTTTATCCAAAGAGATTGTGAAAAACTTATGCTTTCTTGTTAAAATACTCTATAAATGGTTGTACTTAAATACTACAGGCAATTTCGCATAAAATAAATTTCTATAAAATTCAAAAATGGAAGTAATAAATTATATGTATATTTTGATGATTGAAACTATTTTGTGATTGTGATAATGTAAAGACATTTCATATCTAAGCTATGAATATGTTCGAAATGGAAAAATAAATACGCAAAAAAAAAAAAAAAAACACTTCTTTCCTTCTGGCAATTTCGATCATTCCTGAAAAAAGTCACGATATATAAAATGTTAATATTTGGTTACCATCCACTTAGTAAATACAGATTTGGGTTATATTTCTTTCACGGTTGCACAAAATCGTCATTATAAAACAAATTTACCTTTTTTATTTATTAATTTAATTTTTTCTTTAAATGCAAATATTTTAGTGAAATAATTTTCCAGGAATAGAGTTAAACAAATTCAATGTGATTTAGTTAATCCCCATTTAAATCAGAGAATTAAAATCCAGAGTATATCGGTATTATTTAAGTTCAATTATTTACTAGTACCTCCCTAAGAGCTTTGTCCTCTTTATTTTATGGTTAAAAGTAGGAAGTTTATCCTCCCTCTTTATAAATAAAATTTATAAAGCTAGATGACGGGGCGCCAGGCTAGCTCAGGGGATCCGTACGGGTCTCGCAATCCTGACGCCGCGGGTTCAATTCCCGCCCAGGTCAATCTTTTATTTATAATATAGAAGCTTGTCCTGAGCCATGGGTGTTTAAAATGGGGTGGTAACCTGTAGATAGCCCCTTCCTCCATGACTTGAGAAAGATGACTTGATTAGCTATAACAGAAACACAAGGAAGTAACCTTATATTCATTCAACAGCAGGTATTCTTCTTGGATAGGAAATGTCAGGTTCTAGCGAATTTCGTTTAGGAGTAATTGCTTCGATAAACGATTTCTATTTCTTTCCCCGAAAATTCGGATATCAATTTGTCGTTGAGAAATTATTTCAAACATATTCATATTTAGTACAAATTTCCTCTCTCTTCCCTTCTGAAATGTAACTTCTTGCTTTATTAGTAAACTTTATTGTAAATTTCACATTGGGATACCGATTGCTCTTTCTTATTCACGTTTTAAAAATATAATATTCTTCTTTAAACAAACATAAGAATCCTAAACTCGAAAATTTGAAGAAAAAAAAATTGTGCTTAAACTTACATAACATGTATAATTGGGTAAGAACAATGACAAGAAATTATGAGGTAATAGAAATAAAAATAGAATAAAATATCTTCTGCACAATTAAAATGTTTCGAGAATCATCTGACTTAATGATCCAATTGAAAATATTTCAAACAATTATTATTCTATTTATTAAGTTTTGTCAGTAAAATAATATGTTATATTATTTTATTATAATATAATAATGTTACAATGTATAGTATATTATAGTATAAAGTATACAAGAGCAGGAGGGAAAGAAAGTGCAGTGAACACACAAAAAAAAAATCACAAAGAGCAAAATTTTCTGGGATTTCTTGCCAATACGAAGGGCGAGAGATCCCCGAACATTTTACTCTGAGATTTTTTTATTTTTGTGTATTCATAGTACTTTTTATATCCATAACATATATTATATGTTTACTATATATCTCAGCCGCAAGTGTTTAATTTTCTACATATATATATATTATATCTGTAGGCGGTCTAGCATCAGTAATTTTTAAAACAACGAGNTATTATTTCTATGTTTAAAATAATATTTTTGAAAGAAGAAAAACGAAAAACTACTTCATTCGATCCAACGTTTTATTTATATCTCTAAAAATGGCTGTCTCTATGTAACAAAATTAAAGCGTTATGATTAAGGTTTAAAAATATCTACCTATTGCTGATTACCAGAAAAATAAAAACTACTCTTTAATTAATTATCAAGAAGTGACGTAAATAAATTACATAAAAAATTACAAATTATAAAAATAACAATAAAAAATGGAGATCCCATAATTTCAGGAATTTTTTAAAATATTAAATATTTAGACAGCTGTTTATAAGATATTTATCAAGAATTTCCATTGAATTACTAGTTATATGATAACGTAATTTCTTGTAAAATGGGATTCTTGAAAAGGTTTTCATAAGGTTTTAACATTTAATTCTTTCACAAAATCTATGAGAGTCTAAACGATGGACATATTTATTTAAGCCTCTTTGGAAATCTTAAACAATTTTCTACCTTGAGATGATATTAAATGGTAAAGGGATAATTGTAAAAAGTGACATGGCTGGGTTTTGTGTTTGACAAATCCACTTGGCTTGTTTGCCACTGGTTTGGACGACAATCATTTGTCAGGCTCAAGACGGTTCTACATTATTTATGTGGCAAATCCTGGAGATGGAATTTCAGTAACTCTCTTCTGTAAACTTGGTGAATATTAGTGATGTTAATGATCCAAGGACTAACCTTATTTTGTTATCGTATAGTGCTCTTGAGCTTAAACAAATAGGTTGATAAAACGTTACATAAATTATTCTATTAATCTATTCTATTATTAAAGTGCAGGATAGGGTATAGGGAATGCCCACGAGGTATAGCTGAGCCCTTGGCTAAACATTAACTTCTCATTCTTCAAATGTACTCCCGTTCAAAAAATGTGGCTATCTGTTTTTGTTTTTTTTCTATAAATCTTTTTTTTTTCCATGGAGTATATTCTTAAAGCATTTTCCCTTAATCAGTATCTCGTCCGCAAACTATTTTAAAACACAAATTATTCTTGATACATCATAGATATAGGAAAAGTACCATTTCAAAGATATTAAGAAATGAAACTAGTTAATATCATTAAAATTAAATGGCGAGAATCCTTGAAAATGTCTTTGCAGAGTGAGCCAAATTATAGGGAATGTTGTTTAATTTGTAATTAATATAACCCTAAGGAAATAGAAACTGAGTGTTTTTGGTATTCCTAGTAGAATAAATTTTAACTACCAGAACATTAGAATTTTTTTTCCAAAATTAATAAATTTTTAGGACTGTGAATGCGCTTTTCCCATTGTAAGTCCCATTGACTTCTCTATTATTCAAAAATATAGCGAGTTATCGAGGAAGTTATTCAAGCTTTGTATAAAATACAACATTGAGGAACGTGTTACAAGTCAAATATTTTCCACTATTAGTAACTCAGAGAAGTTTATTATTTTATTAAATATTCACATTCCCTACTACAATTTTAATAAATTTATAACATTTCAAAATAAAAAATGTTATAAAAACTTCACATTTAACTGGATTTATGAAATGTTAAAGGAAATCAATTATTTTGTAAATAAATTTTTGAACATTTTTAGGGTGACTCAAAATTCTAAAATCTTTTTTTTAGTTTATTTGATTAGTTATCGAAGCAATGGCTTTAATTAACAATTAGATTTGAAATATTCACATTCAATTGGGTACAATTCGAGTAATATAATTTAATCATACAGCATATGTAGGGTGGCTATCTTTAAAATTGATGAATATGTATAGTAAAAGGATATTGAAATATGGCATTTGGTTGATAATTAAATAGTGTGACATTTACAATAATGTTTACAAACTATATTTGATGAATGTTTCGAATTATTTTATAGAAAAATATGTGTAAGAACTCCAAGTAATCTAATCAGGGTGGTCAGGGTAAAAATATTGTTTTCATTGTAAAATTAATTTGTGCTCTTGTTATTTTACTTTATTAGGATTTACTAAATTACGGAGAAAACATCATGAAAAATTTTGATAGTTTATTTTTTTGGGCAAAATCAACGTTATTTTTGAGCTACTGCCAAAATAACATTTTTTAAGTCCGTATTTCCAGTTTTAGTTTGTCTTGGGATACACCCCTAAGAGATATGGTCCTGGGAGTAGCAGAGATTTGGGATTCGTTCTGCTCGGCTACCCCCGGGACCCTCCTAGGAGCCTCTCCGAAGCATTTACCGCTAACTCGAACCAGTCTACAACTAAGTCCCGAGATTAAGCCTGCGGGTATTACAAGTCCCCACAGATGTTCGACAGCCGTTCTCCAGGGGTCCCTCAGCTATTCAGGGATTACTCACGGCTTACTCCAGCAAACTGTGCTATTGACAATTTGTTTCGAATTTCTACCTGAAGGCAAAATAACCATTATGTGTGGAGTTGTAAATAAATTTTAACTTGTTTTAAGATAAAAATGATAATTTATGTATTTAAAAAAAAATCAATTTTAAAATGCATATATCTCATGCAAGGATCAGATTACTCCGAACACTTCCCTGTCTTCTACCTCCCACGGTGTGTATCGGAAAAATTATATTTACCCTCAGTCATGGAAATGCTAACTTAGGAACAGGACGTCCTCTCTCGTCTTCAGGTAGGTGTGGCAAATTACTGTTTTAATGTTATTCAATTATTTTTCAATAAGTTGTTGTCTGCATGTTTTTTTTATATTTTTTAAATTCTCTTACATAGAATTCTACATTCTTTTTTTTAATATCACTTTACATTATGGTGATTCTGTATTATACTAATTTCAATTATTATTGTATTCTCATGACACTGTATTTCTACAGCCCTGAAGACATTTTTCTTTTTAAATTCGTATTTTTTTTTTGTATCTACCTTGACCGAACCCCAACTAAAATCATCTAATAATAAAACTATTACGCTCTGCTCTAGCGTGGCATCTACTCCAACAAAATGTTCAGAGTATAAACGTTAGAAAATATAATAATAAAAATAAATTAAAATGAATCTTGGTTTCTCCGTAAACTCTTCTCTCCCTAATTCGATTTCAATCTAAAATTAATTCTCCCAAGGGTTGAAACAAAAAGTCTAAATAGTGAATTTGATTTATACATTTAAGAAAGCAAGATATCCATGATCTTGTAGCCATTTTGAAGGCTTATATCTACCCCCAATGCTTACAATATATACTTGACCAACTCTACGGAAATTTCCCTTATCTATAAATGGATTGAGTTACTTTTGTTACTTATTGGTGCGATTAATATTTTCTCTAGTCACTTGATTACAAAAATTTCTCATGCGGAAGAAAGAGTCTCAAAAGTCCAACAAAATTTCGAACAAAGCGATCGTGAGTGTGGCCCTTTCAGAGCTCCCTCCAGAGGAATTCGTAGCACCAACACTGTCCATTGAGCTTTCTTGTTTAGGAAATAATAAAAATAATTTATTTATGGGTAAGAGGATTACACAAAGTGACAGAGACAATTATGTGTACTGAATAATGTATGCTGGTAGCCTTTGTTTTTGACGAGGCCCTTAAATACATCGGAGGGAATTTGCCGAGAGCCGACTCCAAATCCTGACGATGTATGCTGGGGTGGGGTGTTCCCATGCTCCATCTTGCAGCTGGGGGTGGCCAGCTGCCACTGATCTACGACTTATTTATTCTGGGAGGGGCGGCGTTTTTGTCTGTCTGTCAGTCCCTCCAGCTCCAGGTCTGGATTTATAGCTACTGTTCGCCGATAGATACAGCTGGGCATGCGTACAAGCTCCGAGTCCGAAGAGGGCAAACTTGGAACTGCCCTTAAAGTCAGAGCAGGACGACAGTCCTCATTCNTAAATATATATATATATATAGATCCCCTTGACCGTAGTGAGGTAGGGGCTTTCGTTCGTGACTCGCATGCTAAATATACTGGATTTATATCCCGCCTTTTGAACTATTACAATTTACAAAGTTCCCAAAGTAAGAACACACATGCATTACTGACACGTATTTGTGCATATAGTCCGAAGAAATTAATTACTTTCACAAATTTAAGTAAGGATAAATTTGATAATCTTTGAGGAAAAAAAAATGCACGGAAAAGGTGGGGAAGAAATCAGTTTCCTTACTTACTTTAATTTCAGAGATAAATATGAATTATACATTATGTCTTATATTTCAGAGTTAAGAATTTCTTCTTGAGAGAAAAGTTTACTTATTAATGGCACTGTAAATGTGCTTGTTTTTAGGAAAATGTTACATTCATCAGTTTGGGTTCCCGTAACAAGTAATGGACTGACGAGTGCAGTAATCTTACATCGGAGAAATATAAATCTTTCTGACATAACGAACATTAAAGTCAGCCTTCATTCTCCATTTTCACAGTCGAGCAGTTATTCTCCTCACAGCAAAATAATCTCTGTAACATAAAAACGGGGTTGTGTTTATTATAAACCCACCTTTATGTGCAGAGGAGCTGGTGGCTCGTGAAATGTAGACAGCTAGTTTTCTAGACACGGCATATCTAACAATTTAATTCATACTACTTACCTATAGTAATGCTTTATGACAATTTAATGACAGTTGTTGAATAAACTAAGAGAATTGTCAGTATTGTTGATGCATATTTCTATTTGAACTTTCTATGTAATGTATTCATCCACCCTTAGAGAATATAAGTTTACAGTTACCAGTAAATGGACTAAAGTAGATATTTAGATAGTCATTGCACTAAATTAGATATTAGCCCCCTAAGACGAAAGTGCATTTAATTCTCTATTCGTCAAATATCGCTCAATAGCAAACATTTTATATTAGACAAATTCCCCGTTAATGTACCAAATTTCATTAAGAAAAGCTTTCAAAAATGTTCATCATTCAAGGCGTCATTTGAAACTATAACATCTAGTTCCAATACATATTTGCAATGTTAAAAGTTGCAGACTAGTTACAAGTGCATGAACAAGAAGCTGATTTGAAAAATAAATCCTTCAAAGTTTTGCTTATCGAATTTCTACTTTAATTTTTATTTAAGAAATTTATTGAGCTTGTGGCTTTATTTTATTTTTTTAAATAACGCAAAAATATTATATGACATGATAATAAAGTTACCATTATTTTCAACACTGAGATACTGCATATTGTTATTATTATTTTTTTAACTTTATATATAGTTTACATTAATTATTCTTCAATATATATA